>JAHZMU010001324.1:0-30237 GCA_027743725.1 Rambutsinella grinnellia | reverse complement strand
CTATTGTTAATGATAAGATAATCTTCGACATTGTTAAGTAGGGTTTGATATTTATCTTGATTAAACCAGAGTCGCTTGATTGTCACAGTTCTATAGGTGAAATTCAGTAACCCAAGAAACACTTTGAAGTATTGAGTAATATTATGCTTCTCGTTTAAATTCTGGAGTGGAATACGAGCTTCCGTAGCGAGTTGAATTATGCCAAAGAATTGGAATAAGGCGCATAAAATCTAATAAATATTTAATTAGTTAATAGAATCACAATCCATAAATCCTTCAAAATACTTACTTGCTGTAATCTATGCTTTTTGAGAATAAATTTTCCATGTAACTGATCTTTCCTTATTCGAAATGGACTTGTTAGTGTATAGAATTGAAAGTTCAAGTTAACATTAAGGAAATTAATGGCATGAACTCCTGATTCGAACTGTGAATTTATAAGTAGAAATCCCGTAAGAACTTTTACAGAAATCATTATTCCTGACGCCCAGGACCTGACCATTCCAGGTTGTAGTAGGCTGCGCTAGTCGTGATTAGAATGCTTAAGATTGTTATGGCAGTAATATCAAAACATTATTTATGGAATGGTTAAATTGCTGATTGCGCTTTGTAAATTTATCAAAGTTAGCTAACAAACATAATGACATACATTTGTAGTGGCTTGTTTGTTAAATTCGTCGTGTCCTCGTGTGCAACTTTTGTCGCCTAATTCAGTTCTATTTCTATGTACCGCCTTATCAAGTCTCATTAATTTAAAAGATGGGACTCGAAGGTAAAATGACGTCTACTACACGTTAATGGGACACGTTTAGTAATTGCTTTAAGCTAACGGTTGCTACTTCCGTACTGCTCAAATCATAAAAGACATAAGATTTTCAGAGAATTATGGTTATGATTAGCTTTTGCAAAACTATCTAATTCCCATAACTCATAAATTCATCTGCAATTTTAATAGTTTATATTATTTGCTTTGTAAGATTAGCCTTGGCTGCAAAAATGATGCATATTAATATGTTTTAAATATTTTAAAACTACTCCAGCGAACCATTTCATATTTTATTGATACGGTATATGATAACCAACAACCTTTGGTTGCGCTCTATTGACGACTTAATTGCTAACTTGTCGTTCCAAACCTATTACAAAATTTTCCAATAAATTCGCCCATAGTCCTTAGTAGCTCATCTAACATGGCAGCATCAATCTTCTTCGAATCAATTTCAGTAATGACCATGTTTAAACTACTTGTTTTTGGGCTCTTCCAGCTTTCCTCACAACTGAATAATTTTCAGCAATTAATAGATCTATTTGCAGCACCGCAGTGTATGTTTCACTATATCTATTTCGATATTGATAAGAAATTCCTGTACCACTTACCAAAGAATAACAATATAACAATTTTCAGTGAAATCGATAACATCAAAAAAAAACTTGGACATTCTCATATCTTAACGTATAAAATATTCGATGGCGGAATAGGCTCTAAAGTAAAGAATAAGAGGAGAAAGTCAAATTTGGCTGGGCTTAACATTTCTCAAAATATTCTTCGTCTTTCACACTGTACAGTATTTTTAATTGATAGCAGTTCCCTATTACTTCAAAAATTCAATTCGACCTTAAGCCAAGAGCCTATCCTTCCTGACTTTCTTCTAATCCTGAAGAAATCATCCGAATTGAATTACAAACTTAAGAATATGAAAAATCAAAGATTAATGAGTGATTTTTTAATTCCGAACACGGTAATTATAAATGTTACAGACTTTCATCAGCTAAAATTCCACTGTTTTATTTGCAAAGAGAAAATTACACCAAATCTTCTAGATAGCTCAATACGTAAGTTAAGAAAGGATTGGCTTATATTACACAAGAACTTTAATGAACTAGTTGTCATCCATGATCACAAGCAGGTTAGAAAAAATCCTCAATTAGATTTAATTTCTAAAGGTATATGTCGCACAACAACAGCTATTGTCAATGACCTTCGTTATTGCGGATTAGTATTGTTAAGCCACAATTTAAATTTCACGCTTTATCTGCATTTTGATAAAAAGAAAGTTGATAAGGTTAAAATACAAAGCCAGATAAATATCTGGGATAAGTTAATTAATCGAAAGTCAAATGCATTAATTAGAAAAGCATTACCTTTTGATATTGATCATATGCCGTACGGTTACTTTGTCATGTATCGGAACGTAACTCGGGACAAGATAAGCGCTAGGCTAACCGGAATCTATGCGCCATATGAGGCTTCAATTTGGATATTGCTGTTTGTAGCAGAATTTTTTGCTGCTATTATACTGTCCTTACAATATCCTTTTAAAAATTGGAAAAACTTTGCAAAACTTCAGGTAGAGAATTGGCTTGGTTTAAATAGGCTTTTGGTAGACCAAACATCCAATTTTATTAAAAGGAATAAGCGGATTCCAATTTTGATTTGGGGTATGTGGAGCCTAATAGCACTGACTACTTCGCAGGCTTACAGAGCAACAATTTTCTCTAGTTTGTCGGTAAATCCCACGCCATATTTTCCGGAAACGCTAAAAGTGCTTTTAAACAGCAAAATAGAATTAGGAACGACTTGGTACTGTACTGTTGGTACTGGTAGGAACAAAACTATGGAGTCTTGCTTACGTGATATATATATACCGGAAACACTAGAAGCTTATATGGACCAAGCTGGAATTGAGAACAAAAAATGCTTAGAAATTTTAAGCAAAACTTGCTCTGGATTCAATACAATAATTGGAGAGATTTTATGATTGCTTTACTCCAGGGAGGAGCTCATATTCTTGGAAATGGGACTGATTTCGACGTAAATGTTGCAGATAAATTTGCATTAATCGACCCAATATTTATGGTTGGTTATATTCAACAATATTTAAAAGTTTTTGGTAGCTTTTGGGTATCAAGTGTTATCTGGATTCCGGGTTTCGGCAGTCAAACTTATATGGAGCTAAGTGGAAATTACTTTTACCCCATTTTTGTGAATAAATTTGTAAAACTACAAGAATCTGGCTTGTACAACAAGTGGGCTAAATTTGGTTATGCTGTTAATAGAGCTGAAGGGGTAAAAGATGTGTACAAAAGATTATTTCCGAATAGAACTGATTAAAGAATACAAAGCGCATGTTCCAAGAGGAGATAATTCTATGAATCTCAGGATGGTTAGGACGAAGCATTTGTTTTGCTTGGATAATTGTAAAACTAAAGAATATCTTATGAAAAAAGGTTTTACGAGCATATCAAGTAAAATATTTATAGCAATTTTTCTTCTCTGGTTGGTAGCTGTTTGTTGCATGTTGTGCGTTTTAATTGTGGAGATTTTGATTTGTGAAAGGAAGAAGGTAGGTTTAGTGTGGGAAAAGTATACGGGTGAAATGAGCAAATTTGTTTATGAGGGAAGGCTTCGATTGTTTAAAGTTAAATATGCCTGCTTTCAACGGGCCAAAACGGTTAAGCGATTAGTTAAGGATAAGTTATTGTCTGGGATTTGATATCCTTCCCGGAGCAAAGGTAATAGGGAAAATATTAAAAAGGATATAAATATTATTATTGTAAAATCCAGAATTATTGAATAAATATAATAAAGTATGTAACGATGGTTGCCCAATACTGTAAACATAAATGGTTTCATTAATAAAAAAGATTTCTACCATTTCCTTCATTTCAAAGCCTTACCACGCCCAACAAAGAATAACTAATTGTAAACATGTTGTTTCCGCGGATGCCAATTTCCCGGAGAATGAACTCGTTTTGGATCACGCTTATATCCTGCCATGGCACTGAGTGCCTATTTTGCTCTTTTGAAATCCACACTTGTAATGCCTCCAACTATAACACAATTATAAATTTGCAAACGAAAACAATTACATGATTTCTTTAAAGAATGCAAATTTCATTAAAGATGTAAATATTTGTAATGCTACACGTTCAAACCTGACTATGTGCATCTGCAGAGATTAAGAGAAAGATGAAAATGTTGAAAAACGTCGAAATTAAATGGATCCTTTCAGAAATGCTCCAACTTGTCATGAAAGCATTTGAGTTGATGGAATAATACATCATTGCTGTTGACATTAACCATATACCTTGACTTCCAATTGTTTTGTTGATTTTTCTAGAGATATCCTGAATAGTTTGGTAATCATTAAATACATTTTTCCAATTTAACCCATTTTCATTCTCAAGTTTTATTGCGAATGATTTGGTCGTTATCCACAAAGCTATTGAAAAAGAGAGAAGGAGCATGTCACAGTAGATTCCCAAAAGTCTTCTGAAACAAAATGTATAAGTGAGCATATTTTTGAGCGCATTACATATAAATTTAGTAACATTTAGAAACCTTGAAAGAACCGAAAGGATTCCGGCAATTCCTATAAAATTGTCTATTGCTGAAAATTCACTGTGAACAGTTTCTGTTTCATTGAGAAAAGTATCATTTAAATTTAGGAAAAATGTGAACCTGCCCATCTGAATAAATTTTTTCCATAAGTTAAAAGCAGACCATTTTACATTGCTATCTAGTAAACCTGTGCCAACTATTACTGTGATAAAAATGCTGGCTGTGTGTAAAATATAAAATAAATAGATAATCAGATTGTTGCGAATAATTTTTATGAGAAGGTTATCGTTTCTAATCGGGAGATAATCAATTGCATTAATGAATAATGCCAGATAGTCATGTTGGTTAAACCAAAATCGTTTAATTGTTACGATTTTAAAGAAGAGGTTGAGAAGTCCATAAAAAACTTGAAAGTATTGACCGGCAGTGTTCCTCTCGTGAAGTGCTTGGAGTGGAATTCTGGCTTCAGCAGCAAGTTGAATTACGCCAAGGAATTGAAATATTGCGCATAAAATCTAATAAATATTTAATTAAGTAATATCCAGAATCACAATCCAAAAATTCATCAAAATACTTACTTGCTGTAATCTATGTTTTTTGAGAACAACTTCCCCATTTAATTCACGTTTTCCTATTCGAAATGGACTTGTTAATGTATAGAATTGGATGCTTAAGTTAACATTGAGAAAATTTAGAGCCTCGGATCCTGAGTCTGATAGTGCTTTTGGAAGTGGAAACGCAGAAAGAGTTTTTACTGAAATCATTTTAGAACGCTGATCCGACCGTGATTAGAACAGTTAAGAAATGAAAACTAATAATATTGAAATAAAATAAAATGGTTGTATTTTTAATAGCGTTTTGTAATTTTATCAAACTCAACTAACAAGAATAATTGATTAGCGATTTTTTTGTGTAACCTGTTGTTTTCTCCAGACAAGTAGTTGGCTGCTTGTTCCCTTCTTTTACCTACTTTTGTATACCGTCGTATCTTGATTTAACAAGACAAGGCAAGATTGCAAAATGACATAATTTCTACGTTAATGGGCCCTGTTTTAATGATTGTTAACATATAATGATGGTATTTTAATAAATGCCAAATTTGTTTAAAGGTTGTTTTTTTATTGCTGGTCATACCATTTCTGGATTAAAACTAGTAAGGCTGAAAATATACCAAAACAAGGTCGTAGAATTAATTAAGGATTTATTACCTTGGATTTGAAATGGTTTATTTTAAGATTCTTGAAATTAAATTTAAATAATTTTAACACACTCTAAAAGATGTAGCCATATCATTGAAACCTATCTCCCCAAAATTTCCATGACAGCATGTCCCCGGGGCAAAGGTAACTTCTCTCCCTTCACAATTAGCGTGTTCGTAGAGACGGATGCATTTCCCCTCCGTGTTTATGGATGAAGCCCTGTCATTCCACTCGGGATGAAGGTTGAGACATCTTGCCCATGCATCTTCACGTGTGCTTGGACCTGTATTAGGTTAAGTGATAATGAAATAAATTATAATTAAGAACATTTTTAAAATAATTAAAGAACTTGTATTTTACCTTCTTGCCAGTTATGTTCGTACAGCCTAAAGAAATCGGCTGCTGCAGAAGAAATTGCAATTGCAAAAATTGAAAAGAGTAATTTATTCATTTTGTGAGCTAAATTGTTTTCGGCTTGTCTATTTTCTTAAAATGATATTTAAATCAGTTTATATACAATTTTACTACGAATCTGCTCAATAAATCAATTTGATAATGCGTGATTGAATGACACCAAATGGCTTTTAATGCGTCTAATGAACCATTTAAAAAACAGCAATAAATTATGCAGATGCGGAACAAAAACTGTTCGTGTTCATTGAACCTTGAACCGCCAAATTAATTAATGGTGACTTGGATTACATAATAGTTTAATATTAGCAGACTTTAGACTTATTTCTAGGATTTAGCTACCTATAAATCATTCACTATCATAAATACCATCATCTACGTCACTCTCGTCATCCTCTACAATTTTGGAAGAGGAAGAGAAGCAACACATCCTACAACAATTCCACCCAAACCAAGTTGACGCATCTGGATTCATTGTTGCCCCTAATTCCCTCAGCTTATTCAGAGTCTCTTGGCTACGTGGAATGCTCTCAGCCAAAGCAAGGACAGTATGACCTTCCTTATCAATTTTATTAAAATTTGCACCAGCCTTTTTAAATCTTTCTAGAATAGTTGAATCCGGATCAATTCTTCGTACAAGTGAATGGAGAGGAGTGTCCAAGTGTGGGTCTGCGTGGATTTCACTCAAAGTTTTAACCTTTTCTAGAGGGATAGTTTGGAGGACGCTCAAGTAAGCGTTTTGCATTAAGTACATCCTGCCATTAGTCATGTGAAGAATTGTTCGATTTTTATTATCCGTTTGGGTAACATCAGCTCCCATTTCAATCAATTCTTTAATCAATCGAAAATGAACTCCGTTTAACAGAAGAGGTGTTTTCCCTTCCTTGTCACGCTGTTCAAGAAGTCCGGGATGAATTTTATAAAGCAATTGCATTACTTGCGTTTTCTCGTGCAATGTATTTGGCATATTTCTTCTTGAGTTCTGAACGCAATGGTGAATCAACTTGTTTCCGTTTGAAGCTAATTCCTTAAAACCCTTTTCGTTATTAATGAGATGTTCCACAGTTGACAACTTCCCCTGCTTAATAGCTCGGAGCAAAATGGCTTGCTTGGCTTCTGGCGTAAAAATCCCATGAGTTCCTTCAAAATGCTTGAAAGCACTTTGGACAAATTTGGTTCCTGCTTTTTGGACTGCCAAATTTATGAAATTGAAATCCAAGACGTTTTTCTTGACCTCAGCTGGAAGTTTACCGTTGGCAAAAAAGTTGAAAATGTTAAGAAAATCAGAATTGGCGCAAGCCAGAGTAATTTTTCGTAATTGGTTTGGAGCTGCTTTGTTAATATTTAAAATGGCTGTGGCAATGGGAGCAGTCGTATCTCCAAGGTTTTTCATAATATCATTCAGAAAATGGCAAATAACAGGATTACTGAACCTGTTCAACTCAATTCCAGAAGCAGATGAATTTCGCCCAGTTGATAAGACTTTAGCTAAAAAGTTTGCTAGGTCATCAGCATCCTTCTCATCTTTACAACTCGAAGGCGATGTCATGGAGTTAGCTAGAAACCAAGCTATGAAATATTCCCCAATAGTTTTATGAATGATGTTAATGGATTCGCCCATCCTCGATGATTCTTCAAATATTTCAATATCAAGAATTAAGTCTTGATCAATCGGGTTAAAATGATTTGAAATGTAGTTAGTTAAGTCTTGTGGAAAAAGCAATTGAAGACTGATAATTGAGTGCATTATCATTAGCTTTTCTTCGTCAAATTTGTCTCCGTTTGATTTTCTGTATTTCTGCAACTTTTTGCTTACGAACCTTTCCAGAATAGATTGACCTTCAAAATATAATAATTACAAAATTATTAATTGTTTGTTGGCAAAATAATGTTTCAACTTTGACTTACCTTCGATTGCAAATTCTGGCATTGGCCCGTCTTCATTGGCAAATTTTTCTGCCTCGTCTTCGTAAATTTTTGCAAGCAAGAGACATAGCAGAGGAACTCCCAAAACATTATTGTTTACAGTCTCTATCACTTTATGGAAGACTTTGAAGCAAGAACCTGCAAATTCAACAAGTTTTGTCTCGGCCCTTTTCTTTCTCAAGGAGATTTTGCTAATCCAATACTCGGTCAAGAGTTGTTCCTGATCAGCTTGGGTAAATGGTGCTATGTTGTATCCAAATATGTTGAGCTTTCTCTCAATATCTTGAAGAAAGTCGTCCCTACAAGTGAGCCATAAGCGGATTGTTGGAATTTCTTGAAGCTTTTCCAACATTTCAAAAGCTACAGCAGATTCTGAGGCGTCCACTTCATCAAAGCCGTCAAGGAATAAGTCAACTTGAATATGTCCGTTTTGTTTCTTCAGCAGCGATTGGAATAAATGCCGACCTAAGTCACTTACACAAGTAAATTCTTCCAAGGCTTCAGTTATGCTTTGCTTCTGCTTGAACTCCTTCATGAATTGTGCTAATGTCAAGTAAATGATCTTTCGTGAAGTGGGATATTTTTCTTTAAGCTTTCGTGAAAATTCTTCAAGCAGAAATGTCTTTCCTGTCCCAGGTCCACCGGAGATAATTACTGGTTTTGAATTTTCTCCAGACTTCTCAAGCTCGTTGATGAATTCATCTTCAACAATTTCATCCTGCTTGTTCTCTTGGAACTTCTGAATGAGTTCTATGCTTTCCTTCGTGTCAACCCATCTTAAGTTACCTCGTTTCATTTCTAGCCAGTGAATATTGACATCCTTGCCTAAATCCTTTCTTGCTTTCTCCCAAACCTTTTGGAAATCCCCGGATTTGTCCAAAATCATGAACTTGACTGCAGTAACCTTTCCAGCCAAATAATCAGTTGATGAATGAACAGGTGTCTTGACCCGTTTATTTAGCTGGCCCTTTTCCATTCCAGTTAATAGCAGAATGTCTTTCAAATTTTTACTTTTGCTCAAAAATATTTCCTGCGAGACCAAATTACGTGCAAACAGTGATCTGTTGACATAATAAGGGAGTTCCTGCGGCATTTCCGGCTCTTTAAACAGCTCAGGTTTTTTCCCTTTAATTAAGTCAATAAGGACAGGGCCTTTTAAATAAGCGTGATAGGATCCATCTTCAATTGTGGAGAAATCAGGGTAAAATTTGAGCAAATTTTGTTTTACGGTTTTCTGGAACCGGATGGGCAACTCGTTCCATCCGGATTCAGCGAGCTTGAAATAATTAAACTCATTTTGTAATTGATCTGCTAAATCATGCAGTTCAGCATTTTTGAAGGCTTTGACAATCTCAGAAAGCCTAGCTTTAGGGGCAAGTCGGGCGAACCAAGAATGGATTATTTTAGAAAGGACATCAGGTAATTCAGTTGTGTTCATGCGCCCTCTCCTCAACTGCATGATTGCGTCAAATGGGATTCCAAGGTCGACAGCAATATCTGACCATGTTTCGTGAAGGAGGCTGAAACTCGAGGAGGAATTAATAAGTTGGAGAACATCTTCAATTGAGCAATCTAAAAAATAAATAGGAATGATTCCAAAACGTTTGTTACGTTTTATTATACAAAATTACCTTTGCTCCCAACAAAAACTTCTTTGGACATTTTCACAATTCAAAATCCCATCAAATTATAGAAGTCGATGGAATGCTAAACGCACAAATTCATTTCGAACTCCAACCTGATGGCAGATTTCTTCAAACCTTCGGAATACGTTACACACTTCATTTGTGATAAATGATGATTGACAAGCTTACGATCACGTTATGTAATTGAGATCAAATTGAATCAAATAATTGATCTGATCAATGGCATAGTTTGACTATAATATTGCGTTAGTTATCTCTATCCCATCATTGCATTGATGCCAATTAGAAAAATCAGGAAGCATAATAAGCATTTGTATGAAAGGCAATAAATTTCGGAATTTTATCAATTGATGAAGTCAAAATGATAAACATTTGTGATAAACAAAGAGAAGTGATAAGCTTGGAATTGATCGAGTTGATATTATTTTTGCCAAAAGAATGGTTTAGCCTTCAACTTGAGCGCATGTAAAATCATTAATATTCTTTGAAGCATAATTCTGAATTACAAACGTTATTTTATTGCTTGAAATTAATCACATTCATTATAGTACAAAAATACATTATTCTTGAACCTCACCGTCATCATCACTTAATTTCTCATTCTTAACATTAGGCTTTAACTTGTTAAGAACATCCCAATGCTTTTCTCTATAATGCTGCTTAAAATTTTGCAATATTCTATACAACCTTCCACAAGCATTACATTTAAATTTCTTCATACCGGAAACGTGAGAAAACTTCCCTTCGTATTTCAAAGACCTGCCTAATATTTGCGCTGGCTCCTTTTCAAAGCCAGAATGATCTTCGCGTTGATGGGATATAATTTGACATTTTCTCGCTCTAACTATTTTGCAGCCTGCAAACCCGCATTTAAATTTCTGTCTTAAATGAACTTCTTTTTTGTGTTGATTTAGGTGCTGATTTTTCTTAAATTTTAGGTGACAAATCTGGCATTCGAATTTCCTCTCGACATGAACCTGTCTTAAATGGCGAATCAGAATTTCTTGGTCCTTAAATCCTTTGTTGCAGGTGGGGCACTTGAGCTGTCCGATCTGCAATGACTTGGGGACGCAGAGACTTCGGTGGTCACTTAACTCCTCCTTGGGAATATCTTTTGAGCATACTTTGCAAGTAATGGAGCCTCCAAGTGAGTTTAATTTATAAACAGAATTGGGGTTATGGTAACGAGAATGGTGAACATAGTAGGAACCAGTGCTGTTGAATGTTTTATCACAAAGGTTACAATAAGTGTAGTTCCTGGTTAATTTTCTCTTCCTTTCCACGTCAAATCTGGTCCGTTTCATCTTCTTGTCACGTGCTGGGTCTGCGTCACTGCGTGCGTCGTTGATCTCCTGCTTGATTGTTCCAACAACAATGGGCTCGGCTGGATTATCATGAGCTTCATCTTCTTCCCACCTCACGTCTAGAATATCTGGGTAATCAGAACCGGCACTGGACAAACTAACGCCAACCTCAATCTTGGGAAGACGGACCCTCTCCAAAAGGACTTTGGGCTGGGAATTCGCTTTTATCTCAGCATCTAAAATAAAATTTTAATCTCAATAAGCATTTTCCTAATTATTTTATTTAAATACTAGCATGCTTTAATTATTCTTACATCTTTGCACAATCCCATCCCGCATTTTACTCCAATTTTTGTCACGACTCCCATCTCTATCTTTAGAAATAATTTTGCTGACAAGTTCCAAATTATAGTTCACTTCCATTTTTAATACTTCCAAGCACAGTATAAGCTGCGATAACTTATCCATAATTAGCTGGCACTTTAAACAAAATTTAGCCTTTCCAAACTCTTTCAGATTCAAGTTAATATTTAAGTAGCGTAATAACTGCTTCAGTTCTATTGTTCCAGGCTCCACTTTTTTAGTTGATGGAATCTCCACCAAACAGAATAGGCAAGAGTCTTCCAAAGTATCCATCTTAACTATAATTATGCTTTAAATGTCGAAATTTAATCATTGAAAAAAATAAAAGTGTTCTTCTCTCTTCTTCTCGAATGTTTTCGTTCGCACATGACTTGGTATAGGCCGAACTGTCAAATCAGCTGTTTTTGCACGAGCACAGCTTTCTCTTTTTTCAACTTTTTCACAAGCATTTTTATTAAATTTTTAATCTCTTTAAAATGGAACCCATTTATTTTGAATTAGAAACAAACGGGTTATGTCTCTTCTGTCGAGGTCGGAGACCCACTTTGGTTTCATTGCAAAGTTTGTTAAATTATTTAAAAATTGAGAATAAATCGGTTTTTGCAAAAGTTGCAAATTCTTTAGGGGGGCTTTTGGAACTTCAAACAGATTGTGTAAGAGGTGCTTTGTGTCCAAAATGTGAACAGTTATTAGAGAAAACGTTAAAAGTTTTTGAGCAACTGGAAGCACTTGAGTTGAAATTAAGTTATTATTTAGGACAGATGAAGGGTGAGATTAAAAGGTCTGAAGTTGGGCGCAGTCGGAATATCAGGATTGGTGGGGGTGTCGGGACAATTCATTCGAAAATAGTCAAGGAAATTCGGAAGGAACTAGTTATTCAAAGTAAATATCATTATCTTGATTTGAATTAAAAGATGATATGCATTAGACTGATAATTTCTGATTTTTATTAACAATTAAGGTTCGGCAAGAGTCAGGAAGTTTCCAAGAGTAATTCTGGAGCGGGTCGACAATTCGCCACGGGTTTTGGAGGATATCCCTTTCCAGGAGTCATACATGGATGTGGAAGAGGATGGGATTAATCAAATCAAGGTTGAGGTCGAGGACGACCCATTACTCCAACTAGATGTTCAGAAAGTAGAAGACGCATTTCAAAAAGGCGACGAAACACTTCAAGAAAACGGTGAAAGCGCGTTCCAAGTAGAAGGCGACGATGGACTCCAATTAGAAAGCGACAACGCACATGAAGACGGGCTCCAAGTAGAAGGCGACGACAACGGATTCCATGTAGAAGGCGACGATGAACTCCAAGTCCAAGTTGAAGGTGACAACGAACTCCTATTAGAACCTAGTAGTTATCCTAGTCGACTGGAACCCTCTGCTATCTTCAAGTCACCCAACAGCCTGAAATTTAAATGTGACCTTTGTGACAAACAGTATTCTCAAAAAGCCAAGTTGAAATCTCACCAAATGTCTGTTCACGAAGGAATCCGAATAAACTGTCCATTTTGCCCTCACCATTTCAAGTCCCGAGAAACATTTAATGCGCACCGTTTAAAGTTCCATAGTGATCAGTGGACAAGCAAGATTTCCAATGGAAAGTTTAAAATGGGTAATTTTGAATGCTCCCAGTGCGGGCTTAAATTAAACCACGAAAGATCTTTGATACGCCACCTATCTCAAGTCCATTTGGTTGGAGACGACAAGAAATTTAAATGCAGTGATTGCGAAAAGAAATTTATTACCAAAAAGTCTTTGCAGATTCATCGAGAAACGGTTCATTTGGGAATTCGGTATCCGTGTCAGTTTTGTGGAATTTTGTTTACGCAAGAAGGCATAAGGAGTATGCATGAGAGGAAGAGGTGTAAGAATGTTAAAAAATAACGAGAAAGCGAAGATGATTATTGCTATTGCTAAGAAAGGCTCGTTTAATAAAGTTTTTTTTTTTTAAATAATTGATAACTTATTGTATGAATCATTTAATTACAATTCATAATCATTGAAGTCGTGCAATGAATTATAATTGGCATGAAAACTACCTCGAAATATATTTTCTAATTCAACGGGGCACTCTGAGATCACGATTAATAAGTAATATTACTGCAAATTGAATCCCTTCTGCTTAAGCATGAAACATTCGCGCTTTTAACAGTCAAAAAGCGGTTGTCGTCTATCAAGTTCATATAATTTCATGATAATAATCAGTCTGTCAACAGGGAACAAACTATAAACAAAAATTCAGTTTGGAAAACAAGAAGGTGACTGTGAGTTTGTGTGAGGATTAGCTTTTTAAGTGGATACATATATGTATTAAGATATGTTCGTGAAGTTGAGGTTGCCAAGAGGCTTGTTTAATTACTCATTGATATGCCTTATATTTTGGAGAAGACTTGCATGTAGCATTTTTTGACAGAATTACTGAACGTATTTGTTCCAAGTGCATATCATAATATAAGCATGAGCAGATATACCATGTCCACACTAACCAAAGATCATTATGGCAACGTTGTCAAACGTTTTTATAATATGCCATGGTGTAATACATAATACTTCCTTTCGGTTCACAGATAATTGCTCTTGCTGAGTATTTTTTTAAGAAATTCAAATCAATCTGTTCAGTTAAATCAACTACTTTTTTAAAATAACTATTTTCACAACAATGAGTTCCCCAGTTTCGGTGTATCTGGTTAAAGATGTCGAATTCAACTCTGGTAAGAAACAGTTTTTAACTGAATAGACTATTTATGGTATGCAATAATCACTACTTTTAAAGGTTGGACTCATGACTCATTCACGCCCCAGCCTGTTATTGCTATCAAGGGTGACGACCTGAAAGTTGACAAGAGTCAAACGGGATATATAAATCCAGCAGATCTGAAGGCAGTGCATGATTTAGTCCACAAATTAAAGTTTGCTCCAGGGTAAATTGAAAAAAGGAAAACTAGTAATAATTTAAAAATCTATAACACTTCTTTCTACCTGTGTTAACAGGGCTATAATATCCTTTAGTGGCAGTGGCAATAGACGGGGATATGGAAATTCCGTTCTCAATGTTGATGGTTTGCGTTCTTTCCATAACAATACGCTATCAAATTCATTCATCAGAATTGATGGGAAAATTAATGCAAGTTGTGGTGGTAGTGCTATTTGGAATGGCACTGTTAATATTCGCGTAAGTTGCAAGGATAATGCTGGTCATCAAATCCCTTATCTATCTAGTGCGCAAGGTCTACAAACTCTTGGTATTTTTTAAATGCAACAAAACAAGGCTTTTCAAGATTTAAGTGTTTAATTTCTAACAGGGATGGCACATATACATCAGGAGATTCAGTTAGGATCAGAATTGAACCCATACCGTTCAACACAGCTTCAAATGAAGCTTACGGTTAGCATTTTGCTGGAATGGGAACAACAATTAATTGCATCTGTGAAACTTAGTGGGGATTCAATTGTTCGGAAAATGTATGCTAATGAGTCCACCAAGGATTACACTATCGTGGCGTCAAATGGAGTGAAAGTGAAATGCCATGGTTTTATTCTTGCTGGTTAGAAAACTTAATTTCTCATTAATTAATAAGTTGTTCTAATGTGAAACCTTGAATTTGGAAAATAGCACATAGCCCCGTTCTTGACAAAATGATTAACCCTTCGAGCGAAATGAAAGAAGCAAAATCTAAAACAATTGAGCTTAAGGACATGACCGAGGATGGCATCAAACGCCTTCTTCAGTACCTGTACGGACTAGAACTGTCAACGAAGGACTGCAACTGCAAATTAGTAGTTGAGCTACTCCAAGCTGCACACAAATATGAGCTGACGCATTTGGAGAAATCTTTGGCCGAAATACTTCTTCAAAGAGATGAGAGTTGGTACAACCCTGATTCCATTTTGGAGTTGTACTTTTTTGTAAAGCTTTTGGAACAATTTGGAGCATTACGTGATTATTTGCTTCAGATTATGACAAGGTAGTAATTTGATTTTTTGATAGGGCGTAATGCTAAAATTAATTAGCGAAATGACAAAAATGCTAAATTTTTCAGAATGTCCAAGGAGCTTCGGAAGTGCAAACAAATCAAAACTTTGGCCAGGAATGACATGGCAGACTTGCTTTGGGAGCTTTTCGATGCCCTAAAGAATGGAGGAGCTAAAGCAACCACTAAAAATCCCAATGTAGCAGCGCCAAAGGCGGTGTACGAATATCCTCCTCGGTTCTATTTCCCTTAAGAAGTCATGATTGAAGAAACAAGCGAAAGTGTGGATATGATTTAGAAGCATTTTGTAATCCATTTAAAGTTACATATTAATCAAGATTAGATGTTTTGTGGATAAATTTCAAAAGTAGTACATCTGGGTTAACTGATCAATAATTTTCTCGATGATTTTAGTGGTTAAATAACGCTCAAGCTACAGTCATATTTCATAAAAATTGCATAGAAAATATTTTTACATAAGCTTTGCTTAATTTCTTACAACTTCATAGACCATGAAACACGACAAGATTTAAGTAATTTGTTCATTGAACCCATTTTTTGGCATTTTTTGTCCAGCTTCGTATACGATTTGTTTTCATGAAGTTCAAAAAATAAAATACAAAAAATATCAGCGCTTATCTCTGGTCTGGTCTGGTTCATTCCATCTGTCCTTAATTAATTCACATAGCTTACCATGTTTTGTGAAAAAATTCTTTCATGGGTCATTATACTTAATACACGAATAGTACATGAATGACTAGTATATTTCTCAGAAAAAATATAAAACAATAATTTCATTGAAGCAAGCTTTGCTTCATGAAATGTGTGAGGTACTTTGTAAGACTAAAAAATTAAGCCCAAAATGAATGTCATATTGCATATTTGTAGAAATTGTCATGAGAGTACTTTTCCTCATATTTTTAATTCTCTGCATACGTGTCATGTTCATGAATAGCCCACGTCATACCACAAGACCACATTCAGTCTGCTTTTAGTTGACTATCTTTGGCTTTTTCCCTCACTTGATAAAAATCTGGAGAACCAGTCACAAGGTCATTTTATTTCTCAGCAGAAAGTTTTCCGCAAGACTATTTTATTCCAGTGACAGTTAATTAGAAAGTGAAAATGTTTCGACGCAACGCCCAACCAAAGCAGAAAAATCTTATGTTGACAATCAAAATTCACAAAAGTGTTAATGGGGTGGGAGGAATGCACGTGATTGATTTTACAGCAAATGACTTCCAGCAAAGTTGGATGGATTTTTTCAGCAATATTGAAGAGTTGAGGATATTGGTAAGAATATTGATTATACGATCAATTTGCAATTTTAAATTTTAAAGTCTTTGCTAATTATTTTAATTATTTTCCCTATAGCATGAATTAATAAGTGGAAGCGAAAGTTTATACGTTCTTCAAGATGAGCGCATGTCACCTTACCGCAAGTCGTGGACGCCGGAGAGCTCCGTTAGTATAATTAATTCTTTGCTAAAAATTTATTAAATTTACTAATAACCCTTTCATGTTTAAGGTGAGTGACTTTATCAGTAGCTTCAAGAGGACTTTACCCATCTACCGTCTCACTATATCAAAGCTTCGCCCGCAAGGATCTCCGTTAGTAGCGTTGACCCAACAGATCGTTGACGAGGCATTGAATGCTCCAATCCCAACAACTCAGGAGGAGACCCAACCTGAGCCTTCTACACCACGACCTGTCAATTCTCTCCCACCAAAGAAGCGTCCTGCTCCACCTCCACCAACTCCTTCTGAAAAGTCTGTGAAGATCTCAAAAAAGGTTTTTCCAGCTCGCTCCCCACCTCCACCTCCACTCATTGGCCCGTTAGGACCCGCTTTGAAGGAACAAAACTCGATCACAAATCCAAGTTTTTGGGCACAGGAACAAGATGAAAATGCGAGCATGGCTCCTTCACTTGATAGTCAAGATTCCAGGTCAGATCTTAAGGATACTTCGGATGAAGATCTTCGGGAAAGGCTTATCAAGATTGTCAACATCAATTTAGATAATAATACGGTAAGGGTCAATATCCGTATTATTAAACTGATTTAGGTTGATTGAAATTGAAATTTATAATTCTTTTTTTTTCAGATGCTGCGCATGCAAAAAGAAATCGAATCAGTAAGCAGCCGAGGACGATGGATGAGAGTAGCTCGTCATATGCCTATGACGGCGGTTGCTCTTGGACTGATTTTTAAAACGGGGAAATAAAAGTTGTTGATTTGGATTTTTATTAAAGGCTGAAAAGCGCTAAATGAAATGTATTACATAATGTATTTTTCTGTCTCTTATGAATTATAAAAGTAGAATAAATGCAGGCATAACTAAATTAGTCGATTTTGCCTATAAGTTGAATAATTTTTTATCTTGTTGCGGATGATAAGTTTTAATAGCAAAATTGGGAAAGTGGAAATACGAAAATGCATGAATAATTTTTCATCTGAACACTTTTAGGCGATGCTTTAGAATGAGTTGAGACAAGAAAGGGCAAAAGGTTTATCATCATTTAATTTTGGAAGGTCTTACTTTCATCTTATAACATGCAAAGCTTTGGCTGGAAAGTAATTTTCGCTGAAGATGCACTTTTTTCATGTGTTGCTGATGCTGCAGAAATCGTAAACATTTTTATTTCTTTTATATTAGAATTACATTAAAGTCTTGTCTCGAGTCATATTGAATGGGAAAAATGTGCGACGAGAACAATTGAGCTAAGCAGTTTTACAAAGTTACGCAACCGCAGTGTTTAAATAGCTGCAGGTTGCATTAAATAAATCATCATTCAATCCAGAATTCAGAAGATCCAATTCATTACTTGTAAACGTCTGGCATATTATACTAAACAAGTTTTATTCGTTATCAAGTTTTAGGAAGAAGCACATGTCAGCGAAGCAGCCAAACCAAAAACACTTATTTGGCAATTTATATAAAATTTGATAAATTTGTAAATCTAATTTGCAATGGGGAAAGTAAAAATTATATACAAAAGAAAAGTATTTAAAAATTACGTTTCGCTGAAGGAAATTTTGAAAGGCCATTATAAAGAAAAAATAGGGTGAGCGAGAGTTTCTTTGTGTTAAAATAATCACAGTATTTTAATTATAATCAGGATTTGATTAAAATATTAATTTTATCCAATTTTATCTAACTTCTAAAGGTATTTTACTGTGATCCGCGTCATTCAAAATTCTGGAGTGAAAAAAGCCAAATATCCTGGCTACAATCAAGTGACAGTTTGCAATTTTATTTTTTCTGTTGGAGATAAATTTATTTTTGCGTCTATGAAATTCGATTATGACAATGTAGATAAAGCGATTGCTGTCGCTAAAAAGCTTCAGGTTAGAATCTTTAATTTAAATATCATTCATAATATGAGCTGTAATTTTATTTTAAATTATTGGATATTTTGTTTAAATATTCATGCGTTAAGGTGGGAACTAAGCATAAAATCAGGAACTTTAAAACTTGCATGTTTTATGCCAATAATCCTCTTGACCGTTGTGGACAAGAAAGTACCTTCATTGAGCTATTATTGAGTACAAGAATTGACTGCATTCAACGTATCTTGCCAAAAAATCTAACGGGAAAGAGGTTTTTGACAAGGTTTCCCTTTGAATTTAAGCAACTGGGCAACGTTCCCAAGTACTCGTTAGGAAACGTAATAGGTCAGAAGTAAATTTTATTCTTTTGTGGTTTTAGATTTAAAATTAAGTTGTTTCATTTCAGACGTAATCGGATACGTGAAAAAGGTTAGTCCACTAAGAAGATTTAAGAATAACATGGAGAGAAAATATAGAAGAATAGAATTGGCGACTTCCACTAGATGGAACAGGAAAGTGAGTTTAGTTTTTATATGTGTTTTTGTTTTAAAGTTTAACATCAAATTAACTATTTATACTACTATTCTTCAGAGCCAAAGCATCTTTCTTAGAATGTATGACGATTTCGTGGATGTTATCGAAGAAGGTGAAGTATATGCAGTAGCTAATGTGAAGGTCAGCCAATTGTGGAATGAATTTAGGAATGAGATGACAGAGAAATTATTGGTGTCAACAGAAAAGACTGTGGCATTTAAGGTATGTCTAGACTCAACATTTTAAATGAAGCTTTGGAAAAACATTTAGATTTCTTAAAGATTGCGCTTGGACAGCATCTGAAATTATTGTCGAAGGAATGTCTGAGAAAGAGCTACGTAGCAGATTTGTTCGAGAAGAGTTAAGTACAAGTGAAAACGTATGCGAACTTCACATTGTGAAGCGAAAGTGCTTGGAGATTGCAATTTCAATGAAGTGTGTATTATATACAAATTCTACATATATTTAATGCAGTATTGTTATTATGCATATCAAATTGAGAAAAGCAATTAAATTTAACATTTTTGAAGCTTTATTCAACGTAATACAAATATCGAGAGATTGATTATTTTACTTATTGGAAGTGTATGAAACATTAAAAATTATTTTTGTAAATTAACAATTATATTTTGAATAAAAATAAAGGTTTTCAATTTTCAACTACAACATCCAGATACTGATATTAAAACTAGATGACATGAGACACATCGAAAAAAATCAGGACAATGCACGCGCACAGGCCTATTATAAGAAACGAAAAACAGAACTTTCATTATTGGTTTTGTTGCTGTGAAAAAACCTAAATTAATATTTCATACATCAAAACTAATATCTTACTTTAAGAAAAGTTCCACATGATCTTTAAGGCCGAGTCACTTTGAAAGACTAACGCGGGTCTTCTCCGGACAATTCTTTGAATGAGCTGCATAACAGATTTCACAGAACCTGTTAAAGCAGCAATTATATTTGAGGACAGGAATGATTTTCCCGCAAACTGAGCATCGGACGTTACCAGCCATAATCTTTTTGGGAACAAATAGTTTCTCAAAAAATATTATTTAAATATTATATAAATGCAACAGATCAAACTCCATGAATGAAGGAACCTCTTGCCCAAGTTGGCTTATATACTGGTCCAAACTGTCAAAATTTACATTGCAATTACCTGGAGTTCACCGGTCATTGGGTCAAAATCATATTTTTATAATCAATTTAAAATATCATGTTCCTTATTTATTCTAGCCGTTTATGATTTTATGCTATTAGAAATCATGTGTTTTAAGAATAACAAAGTCATAAAATGCTTATGGTTAGATAAATAGGAGAGATTGTGGATTGTGATTATGAAAAGAAGTAGATAGTTACTTATTTGTAGGAGATATTTCGCTGAAATAAAGTTAATTAAGTATTTGGCATCAAATTACTATGATTTGCTTGAGAATCAGCAGAGATGTCATGAGATTTCAGACTTCTTTCTTCTCTTTCCTCTTGGTATCATTGCATTTTATTGCTCCTTGTGATATGATATTAGATTTCTAATTGCACTAGGCACGCAAAGAATACTGAAATTTCCTTGGCTAAGGAAATGTGGAGGAGGTCAAAAACTTTTACGCAATCTTTAAAGAATCGAGGGTAATGAATCTATTTATTTAATACTAGTTTTACATAAATACATGCGACTGAACAATCCTGAAACTAAATTTGAGAACAAATAATTTCAAATTATTGCAAACTATAATGCATCTCCTGCTAACAACGCAATTAACTTGTGACTATCAATCTTTCCATTCTTATCCGGCTTCAAAACTTCAAATGCTGCATCAACCTCAGCACTGCTTAATTTATCATCTTCTTCTCCATTCATCGTGAGCTCTTCACGCAACCTTAGAGAAAAATTAAACAGTAGCTAACTTCACTTTACTTTTTCAATAAAATATTTTTACTTGTCAGCATCAATCTTTCCCGGATTTCCTCGCTCTTCGAAGGCTTCCACAGAATTAATTATTCTTGTTTTGTCATCCCCTTTCGTGAAAACCTTTTCGGCTATCATTGACAAAAAAGCTGTAAAGTTCATGGGGCCCCTGACCTCTTCTATCATCGAAATCACTTCGTTGTCTGTGATATGTCTGCCGACAGCGTCACACGTCTTTTTAAGGTCTTGAGGGCTGATGATCCCATCTTTGTCTTGGTCGAGAGCAATAAATGACTTTAAGAGAAATAATTAGTTAACTAATTATTTGCGTATTAAAAATATAGTATTAACCTCCTTATATTCCTCGATTTGTTCCTGTGGAAAGAGTGTGAAGACAGAACTTTGCGCTTTTGTTCCCTTTTTCTTCTTGCTGGACATCTTTTATTAGAGATTCTCAGGTTTCCCCAAAAATATTAGGCCTTTCAGACGTTAAAATTTCTTGACTCTTTCGGGCACTGATAATAAAGTGATGTTGTTGATTGTATCAGTCTTCAATTTCTATTCATTTCTGACTCTCTGGCAAATGGCATTTGTTCTTTTGAAATCTACTAATAAAGCTAAACGCGAGCATTCCAATCCTCCACTGATCCGGTAATTAGTTCGTTCTCGAGTGTGGCTAGAATCATCTTATAATACAAGATGAAAGCATATTATGCTTTCATCAGTTACAAAGTAATTTGATTTCTCGTCAAAATATTTTTATTCATTAATGAGAGGTGATTTGAAATGAAACGTAATCCTAAAATACGCAGACAATTTTTTAAGGAGTGAATCATGCCTAAGATAGAACTTTATTGTGGGAGATTCTAGGGCTAGGCTAGGCAATAGCATCTTTTCTAATTAAAATATATATGCACTCGACTTATTTCCACAATTTGCATTTAATGCCTGTTCTACTTTCTAAGTATGAACTTGACCTGAGGAGATAGGAAGAAAAGCCTAAACTTATAATTCTGAATATAATTAAAGTAATCTAACTAAATACCTACAGGAAATACAAAAAAACCATGACCTAGTCAGCCGCAGCCAAAATAATCAATAAATGGTAGATTATTTGATAGAGTACATAGTAATATTAACAATTCATAATAATAATTTTTTATTAATTTTTTTTTCAAACTATTAAATCATTTTATTCTGCTTTAATTTAAGTCAAATTGTTGGAATAATTCTTTAGTTAAATACGTTACGCGTAAAAATTATACTTATGCCAGGTATTGAACCCAGTTATACTCTTATCAACATCAAATCTTAAATAAACTTAATATTTCAAAGTTAAATTATATTTGCAAATTATTTTCAGAATACTATTATCCACATATACATTTGTTCACAATAGACCTTTCACATATTATATAATAAGAAAGACAAAGAAAAATGAAAGAGTAATGATAAATGCAATACGTTCCCATACGTTTAATAAAAAGCTGCAAAGCTCCGCGAACATTAATAATCTTATTCAATTTTATTTTCTATGCTATTTAATAGTGGGAAATTCTATGTTTTAAGAGACGTGGCAGTTGCTTGTTGGGACCTACTCGGTAGGCGCTAGAGGCGCTGCGCGACGTAGTTCCCACCCAAGCCCCGCCCCCACTGCATCATGCAAATAGAAACTATCCTTTTGGATTACAAAATCCTCTTCCTCTCACAAAGTAACAGCCATTTTTCACTAGACAAGGTTGAGGTGAAGAGCCGCAGCAAAGCTTTCAGCCTTTTAGCAATAATATGAAAAAGGGTCTGTTCAATAATTTTGAGAGGGAAAATATTTTGTGTTCATTCTAAAGATAAGGATTGAGTTTGTTCAATATTTACAATCCTGCAAGTGTTCTCGTATCAGGTGTGAAGTTAAATGTTTTTGTTTAATTAATTAAATTAAATTATAATTAGGGCATTAGATTTAATTGAAATAGTAATTGATCCAAAATGGTAGAAGTTGAAGTAAAAGTTAATATAAACTCTCCGACCGAAAAGGAGTTGTTGGCGGAAGACGATGATAATGTAATGATGGTGGAGGGATCAAATTTAAGTTTTGCTGAGGAGACTGCACTCCTGGCAGATGAAGAAGATAAGAAACAGGAGGAGTCTTCCGGTAAGAATAATTCTCCTTTTATTCAAAATCACCAATCATTATGCAGTTCGCATAGGTTAGGTTATTCCATCTTTGGCTGTCCACTAATTAAGTTTTTACATAACTGTAGATTCTGGAATAACAACCGGGAGTGAACTTGAATGTGATTTGAGCTCCAAAACTGATTTAAAGTCTCCAAGTGGAGCATCGCCTGACCCTACAGACGACGAAATTATAATCCTAGACGATGACGCTAATGACTCTGGGATTGAAGTTAGTTCCTCCAAAAAGGCTAGAAAGGAAAGCGATACTGATAGTAATGAGATGGATGTCGATTCTCCTATTGCTACCGAAGAGGCTAAGTCAATCCAGAAGATAATTCGGAAAATGACTCGGAAAGAGTTGGAGAATCTAGTCTTGGCAAAGATTGTGGAAGCTATTGTCTCAAATACAGAAGCAGGTCAACTGAGGTCAAAGGTCGTCGAGCTTCAAATCCAAAAGGATAAAATAGCTAATAAAATGGGGATGATGATGAAACAGGTAAGCGTTTTCATTAATGTTGCATCGATTAAAATTAGTTATAATTTCATAACCTAACCAAATATTTACGTCATATAATATTTTGAGATTATTTTTTATGCTTTAGCATGAGGAGTAATACATTTGTTTGTAGATAGAATAGACATGAGAAATTCTCTTTGAAAAGAAAAAGGGTTAGGAAAATGTTCGGTTTGGTCGTTGAGCTGCTGCAGCAGAATTTTTGTTGAAAGTTGAAAAGGTTTTGTTCGCAGACTAGTCTAACTCAACTCTCGTGAAGGGGAAGAAACGAACGGATTTTTTTTATAGGTGGTCCGCTATCCTCTGCATGTTCAGAGTTGTTATATAGCTTAGGTCTTATTTTGCTTTGCTTTTAGAATGAAAATTTACTTTTATCTCAGAAACGAGAACGTTCTCAGTTCTCATAGTTATGACCTCGATATAAGGATGTGTTCATATGCAACGTGAAATTTTTAGGAAGAATTTATTTTAGGAAAAATATGAAGTGTTTTTGAACAATGCATGAAATGAATTTTAAATGTAAATGTTTTTTGTTTGAATGAAGGTTGCTCAATTATCTGCTGCTGTTACAACAATAATCGAGAATGAATCTCGCGACCCGAAAAACCGAATTGGGAAACCTGGTGGTATAGTACGATTTACACGGTCGGTTGGATTGCAAACGACTATAGAGTCAAGTGTTAAATCAGCTCCTCCAAATCTAATTCGCATTGCTGAGCCAAATGCTAAAATGCCTAATGTAGTATTCCGAGCTCCTCAGCAACCAAGCGGGGTGAAACGAGCTCATCCTGGGAATGGTGTGCAAAAACCTATGGGAAATCTAGCCTCTGCAATTGCAACTCAAGCTACTGGTGTTCCAGCAAAGAAAGTACAAATTGCTAATCCGCTTCCAACTCCAAAGCAGAATGCTGAACCAGGCATTGTAGACTTGACTGATGATGACCCTCCACCACAGAAACCTGCGCCGGCTCCAGTAAATGTACCGAACAAAGTTGTCCAGTACCGAGTCTTAAATAATAATCCACCTCAGAATACCCAATTAAGACAAATTGCTCCAAAAATGATCGCATTGCCCCAGATAAGGTCTGTTCCACTTCAACAGCAAGTTGGAAATAGTCAACGATTAGTTTTCCAGTTGGCCGGGACAATTACGGGTGGAAAGGATATGGTGGGAGTGCCGGTTTATGCTCAAAAGCGGTTTACCTTGGTAAGGTTTTAATAAGATTTTCAATTTAATGCATGAATTTTTGGGGAATAGTTTCTAATTTATGCTTTTTACCGTAGCCACCATTGCCAGCGGCACCGCCGCACAAAACAAGAAACGACAAGTTCAAGGTTCCCCCAAAACCGCAGCTCACTTTACTCGAACAAGCGGATGGAATAGTCTTGTCGTGGACGCATCCAACTATTGACAAAATGGCGGAAGTTGCTAATTACCAGATATTTGCATGTCAAGAATATTTAGCAAATTCGAACAAGGCGTGTGAGTGGAAGAGGGTTGGGGAAGTGAAGGCTTTGCCTTTACCAATGGCTTGTACATTATCTCAGGTATTTAATTTTCACTTCGTGTTATTTTTATTATTATATGCAAATTAGAATAAACTTAACTATTATTTTTTATTCCGTTTATTTCAGTTTGTCGAAGAGAACAGATATTATTTCATCGTCCGTGGAGTCGACGTTTATGATAGGGTTGGACCTTTTTGTGACCCTCAGTGTATTTTGTTGCGTGTGAAGAAATGAGAGTTTTGAACTTTTGTACTGAAATTGCAAATCTAATGTGATTCATTAATTAAGGATTTTTGTATAAGCTCCTATTTATTGCATTGTTTGCATGTTATTTATATTAAAATGTTTCACAGCATCAGAACTCAGAACTGACAATGGATTTGATTCTGTTCTTGCAAGTAAAATCAGTAATTGGAATCTTAGCTCAGAGCTTCCGCCGGAGGCTTAACTATTATCCAAAAAAAAATGTAGGAATTCGATGGTTGCAATAAAATATGATGAATTTAAGACCGTTTGTTTGTTCTACAACCGTTTTTAAATTCGTAAAACTTAACTATGAAGGACTCCGCTATGGCTAAAGGAATCCAAGTTGTCCTAAGTTAACACGTTGCAATAAAAATGCTGCTATTCTGGATGACGATCTACGAGGAATCTTGAATTGAACCCAAGTTTGAAAGAATTCCTTACAAGATTAGATGGCTTTTATGAATTTACTGCAGGGAGACACATTCTACAGAAATGTATTTCCATAGCACTAATTATATGCAAAGCACGCTGAATAAGTAAGGCTAAAGAATCGCGGAATAAAAGAGGCAAGCGGCCGCGACTTCAAATAGCGTATTACGTATCTACAACGCAAAGGTGGATGAAGCGTATCATATTAGATAGCACATTGCATTACTACTGATGTTGATAGTATCTCTTGACTGTAAACGCTGTAAACTAATCTATAATTACTGTTCAATTTTTTGGAGCTGTTAACATGCTTTTTCCTGTGAGCTCTTCAACAAAGAGCACCGACTCACTCATTCAAAGCAGCTTTTCATCAGATAATTTATTCAGTTATTTGTTTGTTAACAAAATAATTTAGGCTTTATCCTGGACCATCTTTACATTGATTGAAACGAGAATTGTTATGCACAAAAATGAAATCAGTTGCAAATTGCAATATGGAAATACGGTATGTGCTATGCAAAGCAAAGGCGCGTGTTGCGTTTTTATTTGTGTGATGCTGCAAATCGTAAAAATGGAAATTAATTAATTTAATAAGATCTTGCACACCCACTATATCCTTACCCTTGCAGTGAATCTTCCTAAAAATGCAGAATGCCCCATCTAATAAAGCTTCCTAAATATCAAAATAAATGCATGTTTGATCATTAGTTCAACCATGCATATAAATCTTTATCTGAGCTTTTAGTTTTAAATCTAATCTATTTCGCAAATCATCTTTGCATTACCTCCAAAAACGTCCAAACTTGTTATCTTCACTTATTCCTAATTATGGCAACTGACGACATTCCCCAAATACCTATCAGGAGAAGCTCAAGACGGTTCAGTGTCTTCATTCCAGATTTAAAGGAGTCTGAAAAAAGTCAAGAGGCTTTCGAAGATGTTAAGCAGCAATATGGATCTAATCAGGTAACTCCTTCGCCGTCTCCCACAATTCTTTGATTGTGGCTTCTTCCTGGCTTAAACATATAATAATATAACTACTTTCTAAAAATTAATATGCTACCTTCAAAGCTGATAAAATTTAAAATAGGTAAAAATTCCAAATAAAGTCGCTCATCATCTAGAAATAATGACTTCAACCCGGATGTTTTTCATTGATGGTCTGGAAAACAAAGGCTTGACATTTATCATTTATCAAATTTAAAATTTCTGATCACGTTGTTCTCAGGGAAAACACCCTCGGAGTTTACAACGCGTTTTAGAAATTCATTCATGTAATTTGGGGAGCAATTCTCGAAACTACTCTCCAATAATAATTAATTTGAGTAAACAAGTGACAAAATTTCCCATGAAGGTTAAGCTCTAAAAGACATTCAGTGATCATGCAGTTATATCACAGTCAATTGTATCTGCTATTGCGTAAGCCCCACACTATTTTTAACTTGTTTTTCTAAAAGTTTGAATTAGATTGTGGTTGTATAACCGATTAAAAAATTATAACAATAGAGTAGAAGTGAGCACAAGTAACGTATTAGTATAAGAGAAGGCAACAAAATATCAAGCTCTTGTTGAGCTGAATACAAATTAATTCAAAAATTATCCACGATATGCGTATGGCGATAATAAATTGTCATTAAGATTCAGCTCAAAAATAACTAATGGAAAATTGGAATTAGAAATGGCTCTATATAAAGTGCCGTGTGTCTCTACCTATATGACATATTAAATGTGACATTTGTAACATTTTTATGTAAACTGGTTTAGTAGATTTTGGGGCTTATTGAGAATTAAAAGTATAAAACCTTCCTAAGATGTAGCTTACTCGCTTAGAATTTAAAACCTTTATTAAATTTCCATTAAATCTATTTTATTAAAGTTTCTCTGGCGTGCCCGCCCTAAAATGATTACCCAAAAACTTAAGGTAAGCAAAATTTAAATTTAAAATATAATATTTAGCATTCGTGATATTTCGCTAAAACCTTAAAAATATTTTTTAATTCTGATAGCAACTAAAATTCTTCAAATCCAGCTTTATGGGGATGATCCTCTGTTTCATCTCCAGTATGCTGTTATCTCTGGGAACCCTAATGGTTTCCCGGATGACACATTTCCACCCGATAACAAAATCATTCTGGAGATTTGCTGGGACTTTCCTCCCTTCAATATTTGTAGTCGCTTATTACTCAACAAAGAAGGAATCAATAACTTCGTCGTTTTGGCCCTTAAGATGGGATTCCTTTATAGTAGGAGTGTCATTAGCGGTAATTTAATTAAAGATTTTATTGACAATTTAGACTACTTAGCTAAACGCAATAATCTTTTCAGTTCCGTAGTTTCTTCGGATGCACCGGCGCCACTCTTCAATACTACTCCTTGGCTTATATGCCATTAGGCGATTCCTCCGTGATTTGTAATTCATACCCCATTTTTGTAACGATCCTCGCATTTCTCTTTTTACGCGAACCATTCGGAGGACTTTTCATGTTTTTTTCAATGCTTATTACATTCATCGGTGTAGCGATGATAGCTCGGCCTCCGTTTATTACAGGGGAAAATTTAAATACGGATTTAATGGTAAAATTAAGACTTTAAAATAATCAGAAAAGTTTAACTAATTTCTCATGTTGCTCCAAATATAGATTGGTGCAGGCTTAGCCATATCATGTGCAATTTTTATGGCTTGTGCAATAGTAATGATTCGCCACCTTCACCAAATCCATCACTGTATAACTCTGATAGGCTTCGGATTTTTTGGAACAATTGAGTCTGCTTTATTAGCTTGGTGGTTTGGAGTGATGGAATTCCCAACGGAGACAATTGATATTTTGAAGGCTGTTGCCATTGGACTTTTGTCATGTGCTAGTCAAATGTTTCTAATTTTTGCATTAAAATGTGATAATGCAGGACCAGTAGCTTTGGTGAAAACGAGTGATGTTCTATTTGCATTTGTTTGGCAGATGATGTTCGTGCAGATCTTTCCTGATTTGATTACGTAAGTGGAAAAGTGTGTAAAATTTAAAATATGAGCATATTAATATAATAGCTAATTTTATTGAAATTGTAGGATAGCAGGAGCAATGGTGATGATGAGTGGTATTTTACTTTGCGGCTTTAAAAAATATATTGACTCTTTGGAAGATACGCATTCCATGAAGAAAACGTTTAAATTTGTGACAAAATAGAGTAGTTTTTGACAAATTATTTTCATGAAATCTCATGTGTACAAAAAAGCTGTAATTTAGTATCTCATTGTAAATAAAATGATTTTAATAATTCAGTTATTGCAAGTCAGTGCATAGCAGAAGTTTTTAAGATTACATTTATTTAAATAAAATAATAAGTGAATTGGTGCTGAATCGAACATTAATTATGTTCGCTTTAAGGCAATGGCCCATCCCAAAACGGGTTGTAAAGTCTTATTATCCGCTTTGACTTCGGTGCCTACGTGACCCGCAAACATGACGCTTTCATGCTCCACACCATTATCATCTATTTTGACATCAACCTCCACAATTCCCGTTGGAATTTCGTCAGTGTCCAACTTAAACCACTTGGTCGCAGCATTAGCTTTATCAGCTCCTAAATTAAATATTTGCTTTTAATTCGGTACTGCATCTTCAATTATTTATTAAATTTATAATTTATTAAAATTACCATATCGCCAATTCCCGTCTTCTTCAAAGACACAAAAGGCAGTTATCCATCCAGAGATGTACGAAGGTCCCGAGCCACCTGCTTCGTAATGACAAATTCTTTGCCAAAATTTGGTATCAACTTGTCCCTTTTTTGCTTCCACAAATTGAGTTAGAATAGGCTTCAACATGGAATACCATTTCTCAAGTTTGTACTCCTGCAGTTTCTCTAATCTCTTTATAATTTCTTGCCAGTCTTCCACAGTTCCTTTTAGAGTTACAAATGGAATTCCACAAGCAAGAGAAAACTGATATTTAAAATATTTCTTCATTGAAGCCATAAAAACGACTCCGACAGCCACTTTATCGTTATCCGTCGTTGTTGAAAATTTTGGAAGGATCCATTCCTTTACTTCGGGATCAACTAAATTCTTGTCAATTTCATCCGACATTTGCTTTACCAAATGTCCGTAGGAAACTGACCGAAGGCTTCCAGCAGTT
This sequence comes from Rambutsinella grinnellia, assembly GCA_027743725.1. Taxonomy (NCBI): domain Eukaryota; kingdom Metazoa; phylum Arthropoda; class Collembola; order Entomobryomorpha; family Entomobryidae; genus Rambutsinella; species Rambutsinella grinnellia. The sequence goes on along the minus strand of JAHZMU010001324.1, from coordinate 296 downwards.
CTCACTGTTAGGGTGCGTTGGCCCTCAAAATCAACAAATTTTCCGCGAAACTCTTCCGCATTTTTGTTAATATAGAGGGAGAACTGCGTCATAATAGCTGCCCAGACGTCATCCGGTCTAATAATTAAGTTGTGATGTTCGTTATAGCTCTCCACGACAGTTTCGACGAAGCCATTTTTATTGAAGAAAGTTTGCAAAGGGAAGCTAGAGCTAGGGGTGCTGAAAACCGTATCCCAGATAAAATCCGTATCCGAGATAATTTTATCCGGATACGGCATCATCGGGATATATCTTTA
>JAHZMU010001323.1:0-20797 GCA_027743725.1 Rambutsinella grinnellia | reverse complement strand
TCCGTTTCATTAAGGAAATTTGCACCTGGCTCAATATGTTTTTCAGCATCTCCGGTGTCATTAGGGTCACGTTTTACGTGATATTTTTGGAAGATCGTTGTTAAGAATAGGTAGAGTGTATCCTGAGCAAGTGACATTCCAAGGCACTGATAATAAATATTATTAAATATAGCAATTGAAAATACTATAAGTAGTAAACATCACATTCTCAAATTATATCTTACTTGTCTCTTTCCAACAGAGAAAGGCATAAAATTATCATTCTTTACAAACTTCTTCCCGTCAGTCGAAAGGAACCTTTCAGGTCTAAAGTTTTGAGGGTCACCCCAAACATCCGGGTTATTATGAACGTAGTACAAGTTGGTAAAAACTGAGGTGTTTTTGGGGAAGAGATGACCTTGATAAACAGCATCATTGAACATTCGGTGAGGCACTCCAGTTGGCAAAATCGTCGTTCTTCTTAATACTTCTGTCATAACAGCTTCCGTGTATGGAAGACTAAATTCAAAAGGTAGCAAAAGCTTAATACGCATTTAGTTGACTTGTTATAAAATTGTCGAGTATTTGAAATACTGTATTTCTTTAAAAATTTACTTTGGTCGATCAGCTAACGATGGTTGACGACTTTGTCCAACAACAGTATCCAGTTCCTTTTGAAGTTTCTTTTGAATGTCTTGATGATGAGCCAAAAGCAAAAGGGACCACGACAAAGTATGAGATCTACAATTAAAACTTACTTCAGCTCAAAGTAAAGGAACGCATGCAATAAATATTAAACTTTTTAGTAAATTACGTTGTTTCTGAACCAGCCAAAAACAAGTCGGGGACGGCAGCCTTCAAATTTTTTTCTAGGTGGATTAAATTAAAGTGGTAATAAGTTTAGGTCTGCAAAGTATTATTCGTTTAAATTACCTCCTGTCTCTCCATAAAAACTGGAGTTGGGATCCTTTGAATTCTTCTTTTCGATTAGATAATGATCAAGGAAATCTCTGTGGTGGATATTAGAATTAGTTTCTGACAAGATTAAAGCTAAGAATAAANTAGATAATGATCAAGGAAATCTCTGTGGTGGATATTAGAATTAGTTTCTGACAAGATTAAAGCTAAGTATAAAATAACTAAAAGTAATTTTTACTGTGGATTATTTTCATCCAGTTCCCTAATATGTCTTTGTACACTCACGTCCAAAATCTTTCCTACATTTTCAAGACTGCTAATCCAATCAGTCCAACCAAAAAATTTGGGAGCAATATATCGAACAAAAGGAGCGAACATTAATCCAGTCTTTGTCATGCGATTAATGGAACTACACAAAAATGTACAAATATTAATAATTAAAAAAATAACAGAAGTGCCTCCATGAATCGTATTAGGTCATCGTAGCTTACTCAGCAAGATGTTGACTTTCTATAAGAATCTTAGGCTGTTCAGGTGCATCCCATTCTTGTCTCTCACCCGAGATGATATTCCACAAGGAATTAACAACTGGACCATTAAATATTCTGTTGCCATTTACTGGAGTCCCAATTCGCTTGTCAAAGTGTCTAATCAAACTATTTGCTTCTTCCATGATAAGACCTTCCATAGCGCTTTTTGCAAAGCCGAAGTCCCTATGTGATAGGATATGAAAATCAAATTGTATTTAATTATCTGTCAACATTTGAATAAAATTTATCTAATCTAATCTAATCTAACCTAAGCTTTCTTAGGGTAAATCTTCTTTGTTCCTCCCAGTGAGGTCCCTCTGCCATTACAACTCCTAATATAGATAATTAAAATGCTATAAAGTTATGGGAGATTTAAAAATCACTAACTTATCAATTTAGGCTTTACCATGATTTCCATTTCCAAACGCCAAGAAAACGGGGTGAGGCGTCCGTCCAGCAGAGCTCTGATCTTGCATAACTTCCTTTATGAGTTTAGGATCGTTGAGCATTATAACACTGTAAGTAATCCCAATTTTAGGCAAAACAGCCTCAAAACATACTTTAATTAACTTTACTTACTCTTCAGAACCCAACTTAAAGCTATACATTGAGCCATATTTCTTTGCCCACTCAGTAAAGACCTTGTGCGGACTTGTTCCTAGCTGCAAAACATTTCCTAAAACTGGCAACGACGGCGGTCCTAAAATGAAATGTCATTAAAATTGGTTTAATTATAATTTTTTCTCACAGTGCCCCAAAATGATAACCTTGATTTGTAATACCTGGAGGATATCTAGGGTCCCTTTTCCTTCTAAAATAAACAATCGCCAGTGCCAATGCAGCAAAGGCAATGACAACTTCTACAAAAGCTATGCTGGCCATTTTCCCAGTTTCAAAATGCAAATACGAGTTTTGGTGACTAATTTATAACGAGCCTTCTTAAAAGACTCCCATTATATAACTGAAAAACAATTATGTGAGATGAGCACATATAAAGTGAAAATCTCGATTTGGTCAGACTTTCCTCATACACCCAGCTATTACCTACTCAAATTAAGGCGTTAAGTATTAGGTGTCAATGTTTGGCTTCAAAGTATAAATATATTTTGCATACGAGATAAACAGCGTGCTTGTTTCAGGTAATTCATCATTTTCCGTCATGTTCATATCAAAAGCATCCATGAACTTTAGTATTTTACTGTCACTATTATCTCCACTATCCATTATAAGTATTGCATAATTTTAATTAAGTACGAGAAATGCTTGTAAAGAGAATTTCGCAAATTGAATTCTTGTTGATACCAGCCCAAGTAATAACTTTAACCAGGCTTTATAAAGTATATTTATAGAGTTGAATCCGGTGCTTGTGTTGAGAAACGCAAGTCATTCACATGATATTGTTTAATGATTAGGCAAAAACTCGAAAACAAAGTTATCAAGGTTAAAACGAATAAGTGTTTGACTCTCCACAAGATTGCTTGTTCAGCAATGGTGTCCAGCAGTACAGCGTTCGTGTATATCCATTTACTTATATGTTCATTAGCATTGCCATTTTATATTCCAAACAACTTTGCTAAATGGAAGCAAATCAAATGGCATGGCGATCATTAGCTTTTCTTACCATTGAACCTGACCAAGACGGTTTTCCCATTGCAATTGATTTGAGAATGACTTTGCTTTAGCTTTTTTTCAGAGATTCAAATTGAAAGGATTTTGTGATGAGTGTATTGTCATCTTGTCTGGAAATGGTTAAATTAAAATAATGGAATTCATGGAAAAATTTAGCTGTCATCTTAAGCATCAAGGTCAATTTAAATTCTGCGTTGTAGTGATTGATGAAGGTGAAGGTAATAATGAATCCATGAAATTAAAAAATGTACAGATTGGGTGTGGGTCGTGGGTTATGTATCAAGTCCATAAATACAAGCAAAATAATAAAAAGTGTATTAACTTGTGTCATAATAGCTTATGTAGACCAAATATGCTTATCCGGGAACCTTTTATAATCATGGATGTTTTTCAATTTCAAGCTAATTTAACCATTTAAACAATTAAATAAGTGGACAATTTAATAGGAAAAACTTGAAGCAATTAATGATAAATTTCCTATTTATTTAGTTCCAGGAATATGAGTCAGGAGTCAGGAGAGAACGATGCTATAACCAAAAGTGCTTTTGGCAAATGTTCTATTACAAAATAAGTCAATTCGATAATAAAAATGAAATGAAGGTAGATAAGGAGGCGAATCAATCATGTGGTTGGCTGGCTGATTACTGATAAGGCATCGGTCCAGTGACAATAGCGAGTATTTTCCTTAATTTAAGCACTCTACCCCAAAATATGCCAGTCATTGGGGATCATTAGAAGAATTATAGCTTCCTTTGAAATCTAAAAAGATGTATCGGTTATTACTCGTTGTGGTCCTTACAGTGTCATGCTATGGGCTACCAAATGAAACATCTCAAGAAGACCCGGGAGTGACTAGACTGAGGGAGTACTTGAGGTTTCAATCTGCCCACCCAGAACCACATGAAGGATACGGTTAGTTTACTGAGCTGACAGAAATAGAAATAATTTCAATTTTTAAAACGAAACTTGCTTCTGTTCTAGTCAAATGCGTAAATTGGCTTCAAAATCAGGCTCAGGAAATTGGCTTAGAATATCATTATCTCAACTTGACAGAGCCAAATGAATTTGCTGTTTGGCTAACATGGACCGGAACAAACCCAAATTTAAAGTCCATCTTGCTCAACTCTCACATGGATGTCGTCAATGCAGATCCAGTAATGCAAACTGACATTTAAGTAAATTATACACTTATGAATGAATGCTACTTCCTTTTAAAGGATAAATGGACATCTCCGCCATTTGATGCAGACAAAGATTCCGAAGGGAATATCATTGCTCGTGGCGCCAGTGACATGAAAAGTGCTACTGTTGCTGAACTAGAAGCCATTCGAAAATTGAAGAATTCTGGATTTCAACCGCTTAGAACTATTCATCTAACAATTTTGCCAGAAGAAGAACTTGGTGGAATAAGAGGAATGGAAGCATTTGTAAAAACCAATGAATTCAAAAATCTTAACATTGCGGTAGATATCGATGAAGGATTCCCTGATGGCAGCCCATCAGTTATTCCTGTCACATATGGAGAAAAGGCCATTTGGCGTAAGTTTTATGAAGAATTCATGTTTACTTATGTGGAATACTTTATAGTTGCAGTTTAATGATTAGAATTCAAAATAAGCGTGAAAGGCGAGTCTATGCATGCTTCAAATATGCCCGAGGTTACTGCAGGCCACCGACTTCAAGTCATTATCAACAAGCTGATGGAATACAGGGAGTCTGAACTTGAAAAGCTAAAAAATCCTAATACTAATAAGACCATTGAAGATATCACATCACTCAATCTAGTTAAACTCGGGGTAAATGCTGAAATGAAAATTTTAATTCATCTTAGCAAATCTGAGTCATCTTCTTTTTAAGGGAGGAATTGGGGACAACATTATTCCAAACGAACTCTGGGCGCAATTCGACATGCGCGTTTTACTTCAACCTGACTGGAACTTTACTGATGCTGAGAACCTGGTTGTTGGTATTGTCGAAGAAGCTCGCCTAGGAGGCGAACCTGATTGTGTCAATCTTACATGGATTCTCCAACCTTTAGCAGCCAAACGAACTGTCATCAACGAGACCAACGTTTGGTGGACAGAGCTACAAAATACTTGTACCGAATTGTTAGCAAAAATCACCAGAATCTAACCTAAAAAATGCAAAGTTTAAAAACATTTCCCTTTTCCAGAAACGTCTCTTGCGAACCCCACATCCTTGCCGCAGCCACCGACGGTAAACAAGTCCGAGAACTTGACATCCCCGTTTTTGGCATCTGCCCCTTCCCCAACTCTCCACCAGTGGCTCATATCGATGACGAGTTTATAAACGAAATCGCATTCCTTGAAGGGATAGATCGATATGTAACTCTAATTAGAAATTTTGCTAACCTTCCAGAATCACTACATCCTTAAATTGACAAATAAAATATTTTTGAGCACATATAATGTTAAAAAGTCAAAAATTATTATCATTCTCCAAACAAACTTATCAAGTCAGGAAGCCTTCCTGAGGAAGGTCAGGTCGCGTCAGTCTTCGTGAGACACGAACAAAGGAAAAACCAAAAGGCTTCTTCTGTAGCGTCGCTTGCTCCTGCTCCTACCTTGAACAAAGACGAGCTATCATACAAAAGCATTTATTCCATCCCAGTCATAGAGAAAAGGGGAAGATGAGACGAACCAATAGCTTTAGCAGGAAAGTTTGATCTTTGCTTGCTGAATAGCTTCTTTTTTCTGCTGATTGTGCGGTGTTTTCTGCCCATTGTCTTGGCTTATTGCATAATTTTTGCATTTGTTTTTATCTCTCTTTGCGAATGGGAATTCGCAATGCGTAATTAAAACGTGCATTTTGTTATTATTATTGTGCTACTAATGACTAATTACGCAATTGAAGTCGTTACTTTTGAGATTGTCTTTAGATAATTGGCGGAAGGAGAGAAGTGAACTTTGTGTGGATTGTGGATGTTGGAATATCAAAATTTAATGGAATATTTTGGAAGTGCACTGAATGCTAGTTGTAAATACGCTTAAGTTGAATTTGACATTTGACCTGTGTCAGGAGTTGTGAATAAGACTGGTTGAAAGTTGTGAATTTGGAATAGACAGGAAGTGAAGTGTCAACGAAATTAATTTTTAATCATTAATAGATTTTTAAAGACGTCTGAGATTTGGTGAGGGTCTGTTAAGATGCCGAGTAAAAAGAAGAAGTATAATGCGAGGTTTCCTCCTGTAAGTTTGAAATTTTTGATAAGCAATTGTAATTTGTTGGGGAGAATTGAATTGATGCTTATCTGGTTTATTTTTATGTTTCAATAGGCAAGAATAAAGAAAATTATGCAGAGCGACGAGGAAGTTGGAAAGGTCGCGCAAGCAGTGCCTGTTATCATATCAAGGGCTCTGGAACTGTTCGTCGAGTCTCTGTTGAAAAAGGCGGAGTCTGTAACACATGCCAGAAATGCGAAAACTCTTACACCGTCCCATTTGTAAGTTAATTTTGTCCTTTTGACTCTTATTCTTATACACGTAGTTTCGAAATTGGACATTGGAAGTGAATGTACTGACGAATTGACTTTTTTTATTATTTAGGAAACAGTGTATTATGTCAGAACAGAGATTTGACTTTTTGAAGGATGTAGTCTCATCAATACCCGATGTTCAAGGGGATGAAGAGGCCGAAACCCCAACACCAAGAAGTGCCGTTTCTAATTCTTCATTTGTGTTCCCTTCAGCATCTGCAACGTCCACTGCACCTTCAACACCTACGACTGCTCCATCCTCACATGGTGGTGAACCTTCCTATGCATCAACACTTCCAGACCAAGACCAAAAGCCAACTTTTGACTCACAAAATATGACCATTGGTGGAGGAGGAGTACATCACACTTTGCCAATGACAGTTCCTCCAGCATTTCCTTCTCGTTCTGTTCAAAGTACAATTAATCCCTCAGTACCGGTTATTGTACCTAATCCAAGTGTGATTCATCAACACCACCAGCACATGCAGCAAAATTCACATTCTATAATGAACCCAGTAGGAGTTAACAGTAGCCCCTACATTCCAACTGTTACGAGTCATGGGGGAAGTATGTCCAGTGCTGGTGGGCAATACATGTACCAACAACAACATCATGGTAATCCAAACGGGATGGGAGCCTACGGCGGCCCTGGAATGAATGAGCCAGTGCTCTCTTATGGAATGCGTGGAGCTGATGGATCTCATGCTAGTGCAAACCCATCTATGATGTATGACCACCAAAAAAGCTCACCAATTAGTTATCAATATCACCAAACACACCACCCAAACCAGTACCATTCACAATAATGTTATGCGTTGCATGTATCTGAACAAATAATTATTTTTAATTTAACATTTGTCTGAATAAGACAACAGACAAAGCCTTTTTGTCATTGTTGACTCGCCAAGTCAGCAAATTTTGCATGTTACTCAATTCAATTGTTTCTGTTTTTATGACTGTCGCTCATACGTTTTATTTATTAAATTTTATGTTGAACGTTCTGAGAAATTTTATGTTGAGTATCTTCGATTTTCTAATCACTTCCTGTTTTCCAATACTCTAGAGATTACTATACTAGTTAGTATGAGCTAGCATTACCTACCATTTTGTTTACACAGTAAATTTCACAAACAATATGTCACATTGTTTTTTTAGAATTAAAATACCTTCCAAATGTTCAGTTACCTCAGTTCAATTCTATGTTCCAATATCACAATCACAACTAATATAAATTGAATCCGAGAGAATTGGGTAACTTTCAAATTGATTATTTGCTTACAGAAGGAAGAAACCGTAGGAAAAGGGTTGAACCTGCGACAAGGTCAGCGTTTATGCGTGTCACACCCACACGACTGTTTATTCCACGAGACACGAACTTTATCCGGTATGCATTCAACTTAAACTTATAGAATTAGAACTGTGTAACTGTAGCCTAAACAAATTTTGTAACAAAGTACAGTTAAGTACATACTTGATATTCCTAATATTATGAATCTTTAAAAGTGAAGTTGATAGAAAATGCATGTTATGATTATGATGTATCTTCACATAAGAATTAAAATAAACCAACATCAACTTTAGTAAAATCCATAAGCCTATTTTTATTGAGAGTTTCGGCATTTCTATATGCACAATACTGCTATACATAATGGGCATATTTAAAAGATAAACAGCTATAAATATCAGTAATATAAAAGTTAGGGAATAAAATACAAAAATGCGCTTTTCCACGCTTCACTCTTCTCTTTAAAAAGGTTCTGCCATCAACAAGGCTACTAACAATAAATTAAAACGCAAATCGAGTTCTGATATCTTCTAGTTTTTTAGCGACTTCGTTTGGTGTACGATCCAGATCTTCCGAAATGCTCCGTTGCTTGTTAGGGTCCAAAGAATTAAACTGTTCGCAAAGGTCTCCGTCAATTACATTCTGGAAAGCAAAAAATATCAATAAGTAAATCGAACTAGTAAAGTTATAATAGCTGCTATATTAAATAGCATGTCAAACATGAACTTACTCGGACTGGGAAATAGTACGATCTAAAGGCTAAATGGTCTCTGCCACAAAGCGGTGAGTTTTCACTTCTCATGTGCATCTCCAAATGCTGGAAAAAGTCGTGGTCTTCATGGGATGTAAATGGGACAAGAATGCCAACACTTCCAGACAAAGTTGTATAAACCAAGGATTCATTTCCTCCAGGAATTAATGTTGCTTTCTGTAATCAAATAGAGATAAAATCAATGACACGCTAATAATTTATTTAGTACTCATCAGTACAAAGACCGATCAGATTTGTTGAACTAATCATAGTGTTCAGGTGAAACACGGATAACAAATAGAAACATCACATCCAGAGTACAACTGAATGAAGAAAATACGATTATTACCTGCAAGGACAAAACAGTCTCTCCCACATGGAAGTTGCACAAAACTTCAAGCTTGTTAGAAGCTCCACTTAAAACGCCTCTGTCCCATAGGGATTTAGTTCCAGAAGGATCCTCATCCACATCATCCGAAGTATTTGACGGCAACCTTACTACCCCGATATTGCCAAACTTGTCTGCAACAGCTATACTATCGTAATCCAGAACAGCAGTAGCTGTTACCCAACGAGGGTTCGTTTCATCTGCGAATATAACAAGTTGGTTTTCTCCCCTTTTGTACTTTACGAAATGGACACTCTCCTGAACATCTGAGACAAATATTCTGGGACCCATCATTGTGATATGCACGATGTTGTTGGGGAAATGCTGAAAGAACAAAATATTCTTGTTTAGAACATGACAAGACAACTCTGAAGCACAATTTTATCTGTAGAGATAACTCAGTACTGCAGAACACCAAAAAAGGTCCTCACTTATAATAGGATTGGCAATTATCATCATTGAAATTGCGTAATTTAGACATTGAATAATTAAACAAAAATAATTTACCTTATTTTCACATTTCCTGAGAAGTTTCTTCTTTCCGAAGTCGTACATCCGAAGGACTCTTCCAACGCCCACCAACACTCTTCCTTGAAAGGAGCATAATGCTGTTGGGACTTCTTCAACCGCTGTTTTATGCAAAAATTCCATTTCGGAACATTCGAGGTTCAGTCTATCAACAAAAAGCAAACGCAAATGAACAACCAATTCTTTTAGAACTATTGAAAACCACATCCAACCGTAGTTTATAAATATTTTAGTACACTAACCTGTAAGTGTATAAATAATTTGATCCAATAGACCGAGGCGCCAATTGAAAGTCTTTCGCTATTCCAATAACGATATAATGACTGAATTCTCCTTGTGATGCAAATTTGCAATACGCCATACTATAAATGCCAAAATTGTATTGAATTATTGAATGATTTTAACCAAATGTGCCTTGATCAATATAAAATAGTGAATTTCGTACCTTACAACATAAATACTCAAGTTAAATAAGCACTTTAAAAATGATGCAATTCTATTGTTCACACATACCTATTCTGAAAGTAATAACTCATCCACGATCTGCTTGACATCGCCAAAACAGCTTCGTTTCCTTGCATCTTTATTCTAAACAATTTTACAGGTCGAGATCCAAGATATCTTGTACGTGTGTCAGCCAAGTCTCCTGTTACAGAGTCTAAAACTGTCCTGAGCAATACTCCATTCTGAAGTCCAATGTTTAGATACAATGTGCCTTGTCCACCATCTTCAGATCCACCCATATCCACGATGCAAAGAGTTTCCGCAAGAGCAGGAAGGGCTTGCATACTTAATGGACTGAGACAATCCTGAAAAGTCAAGAAGATGAGTTAGAGTAAAAGCTTTTAACAATTTTTTAAGGGAGATTTGTAATTACAATTGAGTTCAGAATCTTAAGCATAATCATTTTAATCAGGTGAAACACGGACAAGATAAAATAGCATCATTACGAAACAAATTGCGTGTTTTAAAGTGTAACTCAAACATACCGTAGGATCAAGCGAGATAACTCGAACAGTGCTGTCAGCAAGTCCAACGGCCAAAAATCTAGAACGCTGTTCTCCGACGGGCACGGATCCAAGGCTCATGCATATAACGTCTGCTGGCATCTCTCGTCTTTCCGTGTACTCATTTAATTGGCCAGTCTATAATTTACAAAGGGTTTGTCAACTTATGTATTCATTATTATTAAGGAAACGAATAATTATATGCAGAATCACTTACAGGATCCATCTCAAAGTAAACCAGTTCACCACCAGTCAATGCAATCACCACCTGCCTCGCATTAACAGCACACCGAAAGATTGATCGTTTTCCGGGAGCCTTCCATTCATTAACTCGCTTATCAGCCCGAATATGACGGATCCCATCTGGATATATTTGTACAAGGGCGTCTTCTCCTAAAGTGTAGCAAGATAAGGTGGGTGTCGTACCAAGAAACCCAGAGTCAGTAACTTCTTCAACTGTTTCTCCAATGGAAAGTACAAGGGTTGCGTTCACGAAGGAGACAATGATGTAGGAGTCAAAATCATCTGCAAAATAAAATGTTAAGGTTTGATTAAGGGAATGGGAGTTATTTAATTTGCAACATTATTTCAATCAAAGTGTTTCATGAAAGATCAGAAAAAGTATGAAGGTTTCATTGAAAACTCTCAAAAGTCTAACATGTAATTGCCATCATCTCAGTTCATTCTTACGAATAGACGAATCAAGTTCTGAAAATGCTGTTACTTACCATCCGCTCGCTTCTTTACTGTCCAGACAGCATTCGGATTACCTGGAAGTTCTGAAACGGCCATTTCAGAAACCTCCAATCCATGTCTTAATACTCTCAATGAGGAGCGTGGTCCTCGCCCGCAACACATATAGAGTTGGGGAGTATCCTCATTTGCTATGAAATTTAAAGACAATTTCAGTAAAAACTTATTAAAAATGATTTAAGATAGCTGACTGTTGATCACAAGACTCACCTAAATCAGCAACCTGACAATTAATAATAGGTGACAAAGACTCCAATTCATCAACAAGAAGCAAGTTTCTCAGATGCCTTGGTGCAAAAAAGAAAGTATCCCCTTCTTCAAGAGGCATGGCTGAACTAAACTCGGGTTCGTCATCGTCATCGCCCAAGTGTGCAATTTGGTACAAGTAACTGCAACGAAAATAATTCTTCAAGTTAATTTCAAACTACTTGACTTCATTATATAATTTTTGTATAGAAACTAATCAGAGCCGTAAAATAATCACTAAGTTTCATCGACTCAGCCTTACATAATAGTCATCATCTAGTATGAGTTTAAAAAGAGATGAATTAATGATAATTTACTTACTGGTTTCCAAATTCTGAGGCAATGAATAAAAAGCCCGTCTTCAGGACACTCATGGCTGTCGCTACCGGAGTTGTGTCAAAATACTTCAACTTGATTTCAGTGACCATGTCTTCATCCAGTTCCAAAGTTATCTTGAAGATATCCCCTTGTTCAGTCTGAGCCAAGAAAAAGAACATACTTTTTGTCTTGTGAGTTGCTGAGCAGACAAAAATCATGCCGCGTTCCGGGTCGTCCAAATCATTCTGCAAAGATAGGACAACATGTTAGTCAGTTTGTCATTATTGTACGGTTGTGCACATAGAAATCTCACTTCGTGAGAGAAATAAAAATGTTGTAGCAGAATAAGCCAAGAGTTGTAGAATATTAGGTCCACATCACCAACGATATGTTACTACAATCAATATAGCACTACTTACGACCAATGCTTGATAATTCAACACACTGGAGATACCTGAGTGCATATAGTTAGAAATAAAACAAAAATTTAACAAATATTAAGTTATTACCCTTCGGCGAGGAATTGGACATCGAATATCAGGCTGGTCACCCAGATTCTTGTATGTGATATAATTTTCAGAACAGATGAGGACTCCACTAGGACCATCACTTCCTCCAGGGACCGTTATGAGGAAATTGGCATGCTCATCCAAAGACTCACTGTACTTCCGAACTACGTGGTTCAGTCCGAGATCTAATTCATAAAAAGTAATGGCTTGTTTAGTATTTTGGGCTGCTTCTCCAGTAGGATCACTGTCAGCATCCTATAATATACCATAATAAACACAAATTATACAGACATAACACTCATGCTTTTGCAATTGCTCGAATTCTTATATGATATATTAAAAAGGTTCAGCCAGTCGATCCAATAGAATAATCATTTAGATCATAAACTACTATTATAGTTATCATCATTTTTCCAGATTCAGATAATATATTAAGTGACAGGAAGAAGAAAATTACCTCATAGTCCATTTCCAAACACGCAAACATGGGATTCTCGAAGCCAACATCGACACCAACAAGATGGTAGACAAATGTGTTGCTTTTATGAGCTTCCAGTGGAGACGATATCGTTAACCGGGCTTGGGCATCACGATTCAATATGTAAACTAATTTTTGCTTCTCAACTGCGCCTATACAAAAAGAAAAGAATAAATTAGTTATGAACATAATTTAAGTTTCTAAATAAAATCGAACAGAGACAACTTACCAATCATTACTGCGCGACCTTTCGGGTCAATCGCGAGATATTGACCTGGAACAATTCTTCTGCACCCACTCTTCCCAAATGTTTCTTGATGCACTTTCTCAAATGCATTTTTAACCGGGTTATATTCCAAGATGACAATTCGCCCAGAATCTGAACCGACTATGATATAATCTGAAAGAATAAAGAACAATTTGTGTTAAAGAAATGAACAGCATCAGCGAATGATCGGATCATTATGATCCACACAACACAATCAATTAAAATAATTGCATTGTCTAACTCAGAGCCGTAAAATAATCACTAAGTTTCATCGACTCAGCCTTACATAATAGTCATCATAGTTAAAACAACGCATATAAATTTTATATTATAAAACTAGTAAAAAATATTTAAAGCTCACCTTTCGATCCACCAGTTAGACGGAACGCCATCAATGACCTAATTATCCCAAAGATCTCGACGCTCAGCAGCGTTATAACTTTTCCAGTATTCGGGTCAGGTCGCAATAACTCCAGAATCTTCCCTCTTGACACCACAATCTCCTGGAGCTTGGTACCACTGAAATTCCCATGCGTCGCATGAGTAATTCCAGTGCCCCTTTGGAGGGTTAAGTTATAAAGATGCATTTTGATTGCTGATTAGTGATTAGCCAGCAACGCAGTAACCGAGATGCACCAAACCAGCCGATTGCCGATTCAATGCAGAAATTATTTCATTCTGCCAAGTATATGTACTGAAAAGTGAATTTAAACTAACTAAATTGATAAATATTAATCACTTTTAATTACAAATTAACGAACTGGACAAGTCAAGAAACCACCACCGGCAAGCAAGCGCAAATTATCACGTCGACTCAACCTTTCAAAGCTGCCCACTTGGCTCAAAGCTTGCTCCATGCACATCCACTGGAAGCTTGACCCCTTTGGGGTAAGTGGATGCATTTGAATGCGTTATAAAAAGTGCTTTGAATTTGAAGATAACAAAACCATCTCAAGAAAAATGTTCTCAGCTGTTTTTCACTCAAATCTGATCTGATTGTTGAATTTTAATTTTTGTCTGTTGAATTAATTAACTAACTTGATTCCTTTAAGATTAAAGGACATTAAAGGTTACTCCAAATTGCTTTTGTGTGTTTAATTGTGAATTTTAAATCGTCGAAATGAGTTCAGAATATGACATTGTTCCCAAGTCGGGAGCTTTGAAGCTGAAAAAATTGGATCCTGCGATTAAAAAGTAAGTTTTTTATAGTAAATTTAATTATTGATAATAATTAGAGAATTGAATGAATTGTAATTTGGTGTGGTTTAATTATTATTATAGGAAGAAGAAGAAGAAGGAAGAAAAGAAGATTTTTGAAGCCCCTGCGTCCAAAAGCGGAAGTGGAGATACTGAGCAAGATATCGAAGCTGCGATAGAAGCTAAAATTAGGGAAAGGAATCCCCTCATGAATAAGACTAAGGCGGAACTTCGTTTTATTAAACAGCAGGAGAAAATTGTAAGTTTAATAGCAAACATTATAAATAGATTTTACTCAAAATGTTCTGTCTATTTCTTGGATTTTAAAAACACGTGCTTTTATCTTATTCCCTACAGAAAGAGAAATGGATCATGGAGAAAGCATCAAAAACGCATAAAAATCGTGTGGAAGACTTCAACAAGCATTTGGATAATTTAACGGAGCATTTTGACATTCCGAAAGTGTCTTGGACAAAATAGATTCGTTCAAAGGAGGGTTATCTACCAGCTTGTATTCTGTATATACTATGTACATAGTTAATGTTCTTGATGTGTAATGTCAGTTAGTTAACGATTTTATAAGATTCCCTAAGATGTAAGAGAATTTCTCTTCGCAAACCCTATCATCTCAAAGTTTTAAAATTCTTTTTTATTTTACTTCTGATTGTAAATGTAATACATATCTTTAGTGTAAGCACTTTATCATTTTCAGCTTCGTTCGAAATAGATTTAATTGCATTGTTGAAATATGTAAATGAAATAAAAGAACTTATTACGCAAACTACAGGAACTTTCACGAGTAGTGACAAATATCTGAACTTTTAAAAATAAATGGTCCATGTCCTCCTAAATTCGCCCATTAAAGTATTTAATTGGCAAATTACCTCGAACAAAAGTAATCGAATCATAATATTTTCATGGAGTCGATCTCGGGTGAAAGCGCATAAAAATCAAAAGTCAAAGTTTCTGGGCAATTCATGGATTGAATGCGGACGAAACTATTCATTTTCTCACTAGCAAACAAGCCATTGAGCAAGGAAAGCCGCGGAGTAAAACTCCGCTTTTCACTCAAGTCAACTTCAACTCTTCAACCTGCAGCTGAACATTTGCCGACAAACTTGTTTTTGCTTCATAAAACGCAGTAGCAAAACGTGCTTTTGATCTCGCTAATTTGTTAGTTAACCACCTTAAACGTTTAGTAAAAGTTAATCAGTGCGTTTGGGCCAGTGAATATTTGACATTTAAAATGGCTGGAGTGTTATTTGAGGATATCTTCGACGTAAAGGATATCGATCCGGAAGGGAAAAAGTTCGACAGAGGTAAGAACATCTTTTGTAAATAATTATTTAAATAACAATTAGGGAACGTTTTTTAAATACTCAAGTTGCAAAATTATATCTCAAGTTTAATTTGCGAAGAAAGTGGAGTAGTATAAATTGTAAATTGATGTTTAAGTACTGATGGAAATAATTCAAGTTGCGTATTGGTATTGGTCAAGGTCAGGTCAATTGTTAATTGGATGAAATGAAGGCAAAACTAGCGCAGAATATTAAATAATCAGAGATCATTGCAAATTTTTTGAAGTAACTAATTTTGTAGGATTCAATCATGAATTTAGGAGTAGAGTGCGCTCTATCGCAGATCTTGCAAGATTAGATTTAAGCGTAAAAAGGTGAATTAATTTCGACGCTGTGGCACAGGTGGCCAGCGTCAGCTTAAAATATTTTAGTTGATGATGAGCACGAGTTAGACTCTACAGGTAACTGACAGAAGGCATATGATTTCATTGAAAGTTGCCGTTTCTTCTCACAAAGCCATTTAACTAGGTATTACTCTCAGAATCAATGATGATGATGTGATGATAATGACAAGATTTCCTTTCAAGGTTATGGTTAAATGGCCTGGCATAACTCTCTCAAAATCGCAATAGATTCTCCAATATACTGATATAAAAGAAGTTGCAAATGAGCTAGACTTTGGTTGTTGTCGAGAGAGCTTTGTTCATATGTATGAATGCTGTTGTGCTATTAACTCTTGTCGTTTGCGAACGACCATGATGATACTAATGGTAATAATGATACTTAATAATAAGCGAGTATTAAACTGGGAAAAAGTTGAAGGTTGAACAATGAGGATTTTTTGCTACTATTTTGCCACCTTGTTACCTGTTGGATACCATCATCAGCGAAACATGTGGAATAGGTGTTGTTTTAACCTTCACCTGCAACTGCAAGAAGGAAAACCTTTCTAAATTACCCTGTCGCTTTATCCAGTTTTATTCCATGTGGTAATTTTACTCGTGATGAATTTGAGTCTGAAATCTCTCAGCAATTACGTAAAATTATCGCGGTGCGTAGGCATATGAAGAAATGCCAGAGAATATCAAGAAAAACGCGTTATAAGAATGAACAAACATGACCTGACATGGATAATAATTTGTAATGTTGGTAGTTTTCTTTGCTATTCTTGACTCTATTCTGAGAGTTCAAAAATTTGAACTAAATTCCCAAAAATTTCTCATGCACGTGTACGTAATAGTCAGTAAAGTTGCGTTTTGCGCTTGCACAAGGTTTATGCAAGAAGATAAAATTGGAAGCATGTTTTTCGCAATTCTTTCACATTTTCACATAAAGCCAAGGTCAGTAATTCGGATGATGTGGATGTGTGTGTGAGTCAGCAAACTTAATTATTACAAGTTACTTCAAGGTAGTCGTCATAATTTTCTGGGATAAATTGGCTTAAACCTGACCTTGACACTCGTTGCTGTTATCGTCTTATGTACAGTGCAAGCTAATGATCATTTAATCATAAATGACATTGACATTAGTATATCAACATTAACATAATATTTAGCTTGAACAACGCAACGAAACGAGTTTAGAGTTATCCATTCTCCTCATAAGAGTTTAAGGCTTAAACTTTAAGCAAATTTTAATGATTTAGAACTGGAACTTTGTAGTTTGATTAGATAATAGATCAGAGAATAGTTGATGATTGGGGAATTATAAAAAATTAAAGTTGGGTTATATGCTGAAAGATATTAAAAATTGAATCACATCAACTCGATAAAATTTTGAGTGCACAAAAGCAAAATGCCATAATAATTGACATATTGACATATCTCACCTCACGATTCACTACATGAGATGCATTGTATATCAATGTTTATGTACATTTTTATATTTTTTCATTTCAAATGAAAGTGAAACTTTCGAAATATAGGAAGCCAACAGGTTTTACAAAAGTCGAAATTTATTTTCATTGTTGGCAATTGTACAATAATACAAAGTATCATTCAATGACAAAGCTCTTCAAATCTTTGTAGAAGTGGGTCGAGGATAGTACTTGATGGATTTTATTTATCGTGAAGTTTTATTGGTATTCGTTTTCATTCGTGTAAATTATTAGCATGTAAGGGCTACTGTTATTAAATTGCGCAGATTTTATTCGGAGAAAAAGTATCATATGGTGGTGATGTGTGTGCACATTATCTTTTCTCATTCTTTTTTGTTAAATTGCTTTCGCTTTGTGACTCCAAACGCCCACTGCCTCTGCCCGATAGGGATATGTAGTGGTGAAGGTGAAGCGCTAAAAAGGCTTAAAACCGGTTGACGTCATTGCCCTTCTATATCTGTCGCGTATAACTTTTTTGTATAATACAACATTGAGATAATCATGTTAATATTCATTCACCCGGATTTACTTGACGTGGCCATTTAAAATGTTTGCATATTTTGCAGGAAAAGGGATGGAAAGGTGAAAGTGAGAGGAGAGGTTCTTTAAAATTTAACATGTATAATATGATGTGGGTCACATTTAAAAAAAGGAATTTGGCAAGCAGTAAATTTTGCTAATTACGAGTACTCTTTACTCTATCAAATATGCAAATTTTGAAATTAATTCTTTAGTATTTTTATTGTTCATTTAGTATTAGATGAATTTTTGAGGATTGAGTGGGTTAAAAATAATGCTGCCTGAAAAGATCTTAGTTACTCATTACTCATGCCTTACATCATGGTTTCTTGAAACTTATTATTTTTTATTATCTGTTACGCTTTATTAAAATTCTTAGAATCTGGAAGCAGATTAGCTTTCACATTTTACCAGTTTAATCCAGGCTACATATTGGATACATATATGGGCATCCATTCCTTACTTAAAGCTTGCATAAATAATTATGAAAGAGAATGGAGATTGATCAGCTCCAGGAAAAAGCCGCTGGAGATTTCGTAGAAGTGAAAGATATTTGGGTAGTTGGAAGTAGCTCTGGTGAGTAGAAAGTAAGTACCTCGATGATCATTTAGCGGTACCTGTAACGTAAGGTGTTTACATTCATCGGATCATGTTTTGATGGAAAATTACTGAAATACATGTATGTAATCTCAATGTCTAGAAAGAATGATGTTACTGTTGTTGAGTTTAAAATCAATCTTGGACATTTCTGCTTTTGTATGTTTTTTAATAAGGGATTAATAACATCGATTAATGTTCTTTTATCCTTTTAAAGGATTGGGATTTGGATTAATATAATATTTACAATCTTCCGCTACAGAATCCTATTTAGTTATCTAAATTGAACGCTATTAGTGAAAACTTTTATGTACCAGAGTTATAGCATGAGCATTGGTCGGCATTAAAGAGCAAAAAGTGTAAGCAACTTTCATAAAGTTGACGACCAGACCGTGACCAAGGCTGAATCACTCGCCCATTTTTAGCAAGTTTCTAGTATGGAACAATAGGAGCTTTTTCTTGGGTATGTCAAATGAAAACTTTGCTGATTTTTTTCATTACCGAGAGTTTTTTAGGCGGCAAGAATAACAATGAGCATCATTGTAGGAATTTTGGAGGGATGGAAGACGAGTTGTTTTGTTAGCTATTGTTATTGTTACGCTGTTAAAAGGCAGTAAAATAAATCAGGAGGTATCATCAGCGAAAGGTGGATGGTGGGTTTAAAATTTCTACCTGTGCTTCAAGATGGAATAAGTTTTGTTGTTTGTTGTGTGAAAGAAAGGGGATGTCAAGTCCAACAATACAAAATGTGTTGATTTTCAAGAGGCTTCGCGAAATTTCTTTTGCAAGTACGACAAGTACATGGCTTTAGGTCCTTTCTAGCTCCAATAGATGATGGGATTTTATATATACATTGAAATAGGAGATAAAAGAGCTGAGCTCATTGGGAAAATCAATGGCAGTTTTCGTGGAATTAGCGTCGTTTACTGACACGGGCTTGCATAAATCATTCTGTTCTTTGCCCTTTTGCACATCTTGTTGCAAAAAAAGTACAGGCGGGTAATAGTAATCATCATGTGATGGTTAAAGATTGGGTTGGTAAACAAGGGAAATATGAAGCGGAATTGGATTCGTAATTTCTAACATTAATTTTGCTTATTGGTTTTATAGCTTCATCAAATAAGATGACTGTAAAGATTTTGTAAGATTTCACGAAGCTTAAGCTAAGGATTTATAGTAAAGAAGGATGTGAGATGAAAGCGCATGCGAATGTGCATTGTAGCAACGAATTTTGTTTTTCTCATTGAAAAGCTGTGATTGTCGATTGGACATATTTGTTGGTAATACCAACTTGGTATGAAGGTGATGGTGACTCATTCACTCATTTGGAGATATGTCTGTGAATACAATTTACCTTCAGCATCAGCATTCAAAAGCTAAAATTGCTTTAGGGATGATGACGACGGCAAGTTTCATCCGGTTCCAACAGAACAAAATGACAGTTTCAGTGTCATAAATTATGAGTAGTTGCATACGGGAAGTATTTTAGCAAGGCTTTGCATGTCTTCCAATAGGCTTCCAAGCAGAATAGGCTTTTCCTCAATTTCTTCCTTATACCCTTGCGATCCCCTTGAGAAAGTGCGACGTATAAGGTTTTTGGTAGGGACAGCTGCATGACGTGGCATGCCAGCGGATTCATATTATGGCGAAATGCTCGTGGTAGAAAAACAAACACGTTTCTCTATAATATGAAGCGTGTATGTTCGGATGGAGTCTTTGAGGTTTCTAATTTCTATAAGTGATGGGATGAACTCATGAATTCAGTATGTGTATAGAATGGAGCTGAAGAATTTAGCAAATGCACATGCTACTGTATATGATGTACTCAAGTAGGTGACGCATTTCTCTCTCCTGTCGTTTATTTTTCTCTAGTTGGCCAATGCGAAATGAGAGAAGAAAGACTATGACAATACCTAATGAATTTCATAATGCAAAGTGGAAATATAGTTGGAAAAGTGCTGCATCATCTTCATCGTGTTGCGTGGCTTAAAGCGCTCTTTTTCATGTAATATACGTGGATGTATTATATCGCACCGTAGTCGGTCCCCTTTTTCTTGCAAAAAATGGATAAAGTGATCTCTGATGTATGCGAAGAGAGATTTTGTGGCCCAGAAGGAGAAGGAGTTAATGGAAATTTAAAGGGGAACAAAGAAGTAGTAAAAGTAAAAGTGGAATAAGAATGGAAAAATATCATGAGGGGGTGATCGGTGAGTAAGATTCCATGTTT
>JAHZMU010001322.1:8514-20894 GCA_027743725.1 Rambutsinella grinnellia | reverse complement strand
GAGTAGAAACTGGTATGATGACGTAAATGGGTTTAGGAGGGAAAGATCTGGAAGGTGATGAGAGTTGAAGGTTAACGGGTTGAATAGTTTTAAACCTAAAGCTATTACAAGACCGTTTCTCAAAAAAAGGTCAACGCATAAACTGGCACGTACGCATTTTAAAATAACATTCTTGTAGACATTCAGACGTTTGTAAAACGTAAAAAAATTCCTTGATGTTTTAGTAAAAGCATTTATTTTTCTTCCAAAATCATTTCCTTCTTCGTAATTTTTATTTTTGGCAGTTGTGATGATGTTTTCTTTAAAGTGAAAAGGAGATAAAACAATGACTTGGCTAAATAGCCAAAAGCCGACGAAGCTTTTCCTACTCAACTAAAACTAAAATGAATAGATTATTTTCATATAAATTTAAAATTATGAACTATGCCATTATAAATCATAATTTATGATTTTCCATAAAATGATTGCTTTCTCCGCTCAGCCCAATTGATTCTTTTAGTAGAAGTTGTCAAAAGCTATAGAAGACTGGATATAATGAAATTGAAAGTGGCAGGGCGTTTCTTATCAGGACAAAATGTTTTTAATTTGGCATGTTTCAAGTGGCCTTTTCAGTTAGATAGACAGCATTCATTACACTAAATAAGTCAGAGCCTGACCAACCGGGACGACACGGCTTTAAACGGAATCCAAATCTTTTGCGAAACCCCACCCAGCTCCAACCTTAGAAACAGCTACGTTGATACAAGCGAGCCTATTCTTCTAAAATATTACATTTTCAACAACGACCCATCGCAAATATGCAGGATGTACACAAATTCTGCTTACTTCACAACACCCATTATTTGCAGCATTTTGCTTGGAGGAAACAAGCTTAACTTGACTTTCGAAAAATTATCAGCCACGGATTTAGTGCATTCAAAGCTTAAAATAAATAGATATAATGCAACGCCAATCGAAAATCTTACTTTTGTTACTAGGTCTAAGCCACTTCCTTGTGCGGTTGATATTCGACGTATCGGCTTCATCATTTTGGTAAGCGGCATAAGCCGAGGTAGAACGAAATAGCACAATTAAAGTGCCAACCAGGTTTGAAATGATTGACAAGGAATGGTTTAAAACATTTTTGGAGCAGTTTAGTAACATTTGGATTTTCACGAGGGTGGAAGTGCTAATAATTATCATTTAACTCTGGCAGCGTTTCTTTTGGAAGGTTCCATATACCATTTATCTAAATACATTTTTGCATATTAGACTACCATTTGTATTTGGTTGAAATGAGAAGATGATGAAGCTGCAAAATGAGCTTTGAAGTTCTTCCGGAACATCAGTTCAAAAACTTACTCCAAAATTAAATGCTACACTTGAAACAAAAATATGATTGTTTACCAATATGTGTCCCAATATGAATTTGTATTTGTGCGCAAATTATTTTATTAATTCACCAAAGATGAATGAATCATGCCAAATTAAAACAAATAATAGTTTTAACTTCTTGCAAAACAATATCACTAATTTATTCCGTTTTTATTGCATAATTTCAAAAATTTATAGTGTTTTAGTAAATATTAAATTCTTATGAGAAATATTTCAATACAAACTTTTTCTAAATTACATATTTAATTTACTGCTTAGAATAACCGTTTATTTTAAAAGAACCTTTAACTTTTACTGACTAGTTCCTACCTCATTTTTTGTTGATCAGACCTGGCACGATTGGTATAATGAGATGAATTGTTTTCACACCCGGTTTGGAAGACAAGCCTGATCCATTTTCTTTCGGGACTGGAGCCGTCAGCAAATAAATGGAGCTTCTTCGTTTCCTTTTCGCCTCGCTTCCACCACCACTACCAATATTCTCACCAAAACCACAGACTGTCTTCAATACATCCGGTACTAACTGGCAGGGCACTAATCGGTCACAGTGTTCATCGGAATTCAATGAAAAATGATGCTTTGAACACAATTCAATCGCTAAACAAATTTTTATTTAAATGCACATGATATCTCGATACACACACTTTAAGATAATATATTATATTGTACGCAGATTAATATTGATTAAACAAATGTAAAAAATACCACCACCGATTATTACGAAACCCACAAGAAACACTTAATTAAAATTGGAAAAATTTGACTTATTCTTCAGCAATTATCTCTCTCTCAACCGTTTCCAAACACCTGTGCAAATCCATTACTTTCAAATTACTTTTTGCGAATTAACTGGGCAAGTTTAGGAGAAATAGCTGGAATTTCTCTTAAACTTTCTTAAACGGCGTTTCTCTTTGTGCTCAGCGACACCTTCCAAATTTTCGTTATGCGGATCTACTTCCACGATTGCCACTCCATTCTCTTCCATCACTTCTCGCTCAACTCCCTCCCTCCCATCCTCATTAACTGAAACCATCTCAACCGAGTCTGAGTCCACATCAGCCACGTCAATCTTGTCATCTTGCTCATCCGTATTTCCTGAGGACGACGAAGAATCCTCAGTATTATGCGGAATTAATTTAACCTGTTATTAAAATTATTACAGCAATTTAGAGATTAGTCAAAATCATTTTTAGCACAGATAATAAAAATCAACTTACATGAGCATCTCGTTCCTTCTCACTCTGGAAGGACAAATCACACCCGGCATACGTGCACCAGAATATGTGCGTTTTTTGCTGAAATTAAAAAAAAGCATTTTTCCCTCTATTCCTAAAAGTTTCAATCTATTTTCGAGTTTTTAAAAGGATTCATTTAACTCACGTGTTTCACATAATCTGGCCACACATCAAATTCCATTGGGCATTTCCGACACTTGCGGATGATGGGCTGTTCCTCTTCCCATTCCTTTAACCAAACACAAATATAAATTACAATACTTTCAAGAAATTACCTAAATTACATGACAAACAGGTTGGAATAAAACTTACGTGATTTTCAAATTCGCTTCCTTCTTGGAAAGAAGAGTTGCACTCGTGACGACCCTTTCTGTCGCCAACTGATGTCAAAGCCTTTTGGCAATATTTGCAGGGAAAAAGTTCAACCTCCATTTCACTCTCAAATTCATCCTGAAAAAAATAAAAAATACTATTTTTACTAAATGCTCGCATTAACATTAAAACTGAATTTACCAATTCCTTCTTTTCATAACTAGAAGCCTCAGAACTGCTATTAATTTCCGCACTTGTGGTATCCATTCCGATAGAAACAAATTCAGCGCTTCCCACACTCTAAAATTGCCCAACTTCTGTAGCTAAAACAGTCGATTGACACGATTTGAGTTGAAAAGCCAAATGAGACAGACTTGTTGACTACAAGACCCTTTTATATAACTCACTTGAGTTGGCTATTAACTCAACTTTTCCTTCAAACTGCTTTTTTGAGGGCTTTAAAAAGTCCAACAGCTTCTCTTATTTTTAGAAGGTCCTGAACTGAAATGGGTAGACTTTGCACTGATTCAGGTAGTTTGGTGCAAAGTCTACCCATGCTGAATGCCTATTATGGATTAGTAAAAAAGGGATTAACCTTTAAACAAAGCAAAACCATCTAGTTAGTTGAATGCGTGAATGATCCGAAATGAAGAAAAGAGTAATCAAAGTGGACCGCTTCTAAAACAGAAAAGGTCAACGCGTAAAATGGCACGTACGCATTTTTTCAATGAACATTCTTGTAGATATTAAGACTTTCGTAAAACGTACAAAAATCCCTTGATGTTTTAATAAAAGCATTTCTCTTCCAAAAATTATTTCTGTTTCGTAATTGTTATTTTTGGCAGTTGTGATGGTACTTTCCTTAAAGCGAACAGGGGATAAAATGAGTTCATACCAAATCTTCTAGAAATGTCATAAGCTGGATGACTGGGCATAATGTAATTGAAATTGACAGGGCGTTTTTTATCTGGACAACATCCTATTAATCTAGCATGGTTAACAATGTGGATTGTAGTTATTCACTACTAATCATCCCATTTGTAATCGTAAGGTCAATAAAGTTTATTAATTCATAGTATAGATTACCCATAAATCTCTCGAGCAAAGTTTACTGCGCGAAAAGGATGTTAGCCACAGGTTGGCAAATAAACGGCTGGTTATCGTAAGCGATAAAAACGTTACTGCTTGCACATCAAATAAATCATTAAGCTCTGACTTATTTGACTAGGGTATGACGCCAGTAAACTAATTCGTTTTTAACATTGAAAATATCCTTATACGCTAACTGTTTACAGGAGGTTTAAGTTCCTAATTTAATTCTCTGAAATGTTGAATATTTACGGGCATTTTTGTCCTATAAATTCAGTTAGACATGGATTGCATTCAGTATAATAAATGACACTTTTCAATCACCTTCAACTTAAAAAGCTTTAGCTCAGTCTGCAAAATATTCAGAAAAAATTATCCATTCACATAGCAAAAATGTGGACAGCTATTATTTTTGGTCTACTCGGGCTCCTTTCTAATTGTCAGTCTACCGTAATTTCCTCTCCGCAAATAACTAACTGGGGAACATGGGGTCCAATGGTACACTGCCGGCATGGCACCTTCGCCCACAGCTTCCAGCTAAAAACGGAGCCGGATCTAGGTCCCAACCGGGATGACACGGCTTTGAACGGAATCCAAATATTTTGCGAAACCCCACCCAGCTCTGGCATAACCAGTAACGTTGGGCCGTGGGGAAATTGGGGCAGAGTTTATAGATGTCCGCATGACGGAGTTCTCATCGGATTCGAATTGAGATCTCAACCACATCAAGGAAAGGGATACAAAGGGTCACGGGACGATACTGCTGCGAATAACGTGAAATTTTATTGCAGTATTGGACCCGGTGAAGTTCTCGAGGGAGATGGGACTAGCTGGGGATATTGGACTGGGCGACAGAATTGTCCACAAGGTTATGGAATTTGTGGCATTCAAACTCAAGTGGAGCGCAGCCAGGGAGGAGGTAAGGAATACTTCCTGACACAATTTATTTTAAACGAGGGCTAAATCAATTTGTTCATTTTTAGGGGACGACACTGCCTTGAATAACGTAAATTTTGCCTGTTGTCAGAGACCGGTTGGATAACCTTTAAAATATTTGCTTAATTCGTCATTGATTAAAAACTCCTTTCTTTTATGATTAGCTTTAATCTTCAATGACTTTAATCCTGGTAATAAATTCTCTTTGCAAACTAGTACAAACTCCTTCTTCTCATAATGAACGAAATTCACCATATTAAATGCGGTCGACACGACAGCTTTCAAATACGGCGTAGGGAAATATTCGAGTGGAACAGTCTCAGCATGAAATGCAGTAAGATGAATTAAGAACTAGTTAGATCAGTGGCTGTGCTAAAATGCAAATTTACTCAATACAAATTTAACGGCTAACTTAGTTTATCACTTAATAAATTATATTTATCTAGCTGCTCACTAAATAATTCTGCCTTCACCCAATTAATAAAAGCTGTAAGATTACATTACGAAATTATTATTTTGTATTATAATTTTGTCATGAAAATCATTAGATGATTAAATTAGATTGCAATTAAACATTTTCCATAATCTAATTGAATTAAAATTGATGTGATGTATAATTTTATTCCAGTAAGCTAACGCGTGAAGAGGGCATGATCTAAATTGCATTTCTTTCCTTTTCCTATTGCTTGTTAATACCAACACCCAAAATTTAAAATGTCAAGCAATCCATCTGAATATCTAACCCTAACTAAAGACCATATTAACCTCAAAATAGCCCCAGTCCTTATCAACAAAATATCCAGTCTCCTTTATTATCTCTTAAAATACCCCATTCTCATCGGCTACTTGTCCGCTTCAAGACACGAATTAAACTCTAAATACTATTTTAAGCTACTTTCTCTAACTTCTCTCTACACATTAATTTGTCATTTTATTATCTTGGCCCTGACAATTACAACATTTAAAACCATTCACATTAACAACTTTATGGGGAATTGGATCGTCCAAATATTCATCTCAAGCTGGTGGTTTCAATCCCAAGGATTCTCTCCTCTGGCTTGGCTCCGCGCCACATCCACAGCAGAAATGCTCAACGGCTGGGATGAAATTGAAAAGAAATACCTTGAAACATTCGCTACCCCTCTTGATTCTCTTATAATTAGGAGAAGAATGAATTTATTCTACTTAATTTATTTCATTCTTCCAAGTCTAACTATAATCTCGATTAGATTATCCTTTAACGGAGGTCCTGAATTAACTAAAGAGTCCCTGTTGACATTAATCTTAACGACTATAAATGTTACTGGTTTACTCTCACAAGTCTCTCTCCATCTCATTGTCTGCGCAATATTTACTGACGTTCTCAATCAAACTTATGACCAACTCAAGAGTCAACGAGGAAAATTTACTTTAGAAAATTTAACAAAATGGAAAGAATTTCTTCTTCTAACGCGAAAACAATTGGGGATAATAAATCGCTTTTTATCTCCATACGGATTGCTAGCAAGTGTGACAAGAATGATTATTTTGTCCTGCGCTTCTTACATAATATTAGCTATAAATTCAAACCCATCTTCAATAGCAAATTTATTGAAGGTTGGAGAAAGGTATTTGCAAATTCTAACTCGGCTAACAATCTCCACTTGTACAATCCAAGTGGTTAGTTCTCTTCTTGAAGTTTATTATGCTGACAAAGTTCGTCATGTTGTAAGTTATTGATTTATTCCTAAATATCAAGGTTATTATTCCAGTTTATTTTAGAATGAGCGAATTGTCAACCTGCTTGAACGCAAAACGACTACACATTTATCATTTATTATTCAATTTCAGGTATGCTTGTAAGCTTCATAATTTATTTATAAATAATCAGTAATCATTTTTTAATAAATTACTGTTTCAGCAAAAGGCTCTGGTTGATTTACTCCATCGAGAGGTTTCAAAAGTAGCCTATTTTGGAATCTTTATTGTTGACTGGCGACTCATTTTAGGTGTAAGAATTCCCTTAAATTATTACGGGTACAATTCTGTTCAAAAATTAAATTTTACAGATCGTCAGCACGTCTCTGGCATACTTGATTGTTCTGTTGCAGTTTAAACCAATAAATTAACAATTTCATAAAGCTAAAATCTATCAATCTAATACAATCCGAAAGTTAATAAATAGTACATATCTTTATAATTAAGAAAAAAATATTACAGCTCAACATTCTTACATAAATATTTACATTCTAGCAATAATTGTAAAAGAAAATTCATGCCTTCTTAGGCCATCACTCCTTTCTAATGAATCATCACAAAGTTAACACTAATAGCTTTTGAAATCTGAATGTTTGAGAACGTGCCTTTTCAACTCTACCTCTCCGAAAAGCGTTTTCGTGCAAACTTTACAAGAGAACTGCTTATAATCCTTCCGGAAATGATATCTGCAACGGTGGGACGTGTCAAACCGCATTCCACAACCGAGACTTTGACACTGATAATGAAGCTCTCCAGTATGCTGTCTAATATGTCTGTTGACAGAGCTCTTGAACGAAAATGACTTGGTGCAAATCTCACACCTAAACTGTTTCCTACTTTTACCATGACCCCTTTTGATATGAGAAATAAGTGATGACGAATAACAAAATTCCGCTGGACAAAGTTTACATAAATGTGGGCGTTCAAATATATGACTAACTAAATGTTTCTCTAGTCTGTTATATTCTGGCAATCGTTTCTCACAAAACAAACAAGAAAAGATGCAAGCTTTCTCCAAGTGAATATTCACTTTATGAATTTTTAGTTTTCTAGAAGTGAGGAAACGCTGCTCGCATTTATCGCACTGGAACGAGAATTTCTTATCTTGATGGATATGTTGATGCTCCTTGTAATGTACTTTTCTAAGAAAGCTCTTAGGACACTTGTCACATTTGAAACGGTAACGTTGTGTAGCATGTACCGTATTTAGATGAACAGTTAAGGCGCTCTTTTGCGTAAACATTTTTGCACATTTAGAGCACTTATGTCGCTTTTGTTCGTGAACTCCTTCTTTATGAAGCCTTAAATTGCTTTCATAACTAAACTTTTTATCACAAACATTACAGGCAAATGCTTTTCTCACTATATGCGACCTTTGGTGACGTTTAAGGGCTCTCATGTCCACAAATTTCTTGCCACATAATTTGCACTCAAAGTTTCTCTCTCCATTATGGGATTTTACGTGGCTATTATACTGTTTTCTTGTCACCAGTCGTTTTCCGCAAAGATCGCACTCAATCTCCCTTTCTTTCCGGGGTCTGTGAGTCTTCAAGTGATATTTCAGAGAATGCTTTGAATTTAATTCTTTTGGGCATTTCGAACAATGATATGAGCATTCCTGGATATGCGTCACGTAATGTCTTTCTAAATCTCTTTTACTTGAAAACTTGCGACTACAAAAAATACATTCCATTTTATAACTATCTGGATTAAATTTAACAATAAAATATGTCTGAATAAAATATTTTTCATTTGTAAGCTGTTCAGCCACTTCTCTCTCAACTCATCACACTGTTTTGTGACTTTAGTAAAAGGCTTTAAAGAATCTTTCCTTTTATCGTATCTAAAGTATTTTTATTATTGTAAGATTAGTCCAGTTTATTTAAGCAGCTATAATCTGAGAAAAGGTTATGTGCATGGATTACACTCTAAGACCCTAAAGCTTTTGGTGAGTGCTTAAGGCATATTCTGCCTCTACTATTTATATGCCGTACATTAGGGTAAAAGATGCTTAATGCCTAAACATAAATGACTGCAATGGTCATTCTTCCACAAAACTATTCTCTACCATTCCAAATCAAGTTTAACATCGCAAGAATTTGTACCATTTTATTATTTTGCCCAGTTGTTGAAAACTCAGTCTTTTTTTAATCCTCTTCACCTTTTCTCCACAATATTCTCCTCTTATATACTTAAAACTTCTTTTCTCTCTTGCCATTTAAATGGTATAAGAACTTCATGCCAAGTTTTGAGTTACTGGGTAATTTTTACTCTTCGTATCTTAATTCTCTCACACGCAAACCTTACTTGCCATCCAACCCTTCTAAATTTAGACCTGGCTTTGCTAACAATACTTTTAATAAATTTCAAAATAATAAGTGACACTCTATTCCACTTTATAACTTCGAAAAGAAACGCTACTACAGCTCCTCCTACTCCTATTATCCAGTACTTTATACAAGGAATTCCTACAAACACTTGAGTTGGTATTTGTGCAAAATGCTCCAAAGCAGGATTTACCCTCGTGCAGTCGTCCGTACAAAGCAGAAATCTCTTTTTTAATTGCCTATAACCAAACAAGTACTTTTTTCCTCACCCCATGGAAATTTATGATCCTTCTCCAGATTTTT
Source organism: Rambutsinella grinnellia (assembly GCA_027743725.1). NCBI lineage: Eukaryota > Metazoa > Arthropoda > Collembola > Entomobryomorpha > Entomobryidae > Rambutsinella > Rambutsinella grinnellia. The sequence continues at coordinate 11,581 of JAHZMU010001322.1, read as the reverse complement.
AAATATCTCTCTGACTGTCGCAGCTTTTAAATCTAGTATGAAATAACTTTCCCACTTTGAAAACAATCCAGATTCAATAACTTGAGAAATGCTGTGCTCTAAGATGTTATGGAGGTAATTGCCAAGTAATATGTTAACGACAAAGTAACTAAATATTGGAATTTCTACCCTCTCTGAGATCCAATTATTACTAAGCTGGTTTAGAGATGCTTCGAAAAGTGCCGTATATTCTTTTTCATCAACAATTGCATACGTATTTTCCATTATAATCTTCTTATTCTCATCTACCTCTGCTGATCCATTTACTAAAATTGAACTCACAAAATCAGCAATGAGTGGAGCCGAAAACCAAACCAAGTGCGTTTGTGCATTTTTCATTAATTCAGCGTTTGTTTCGAGATTCCCATTGAGAATTGCTGGAATTGTATTTTCACAAATACAAGAAACCATTTCGTCGTTATTTATACACCTCATGTGTGTTCCAAGCATGACATCACTATCGACCAATTCTTCAAAACTTGAAGGCACACTTGAATTTGGAAGTGAGGACAAAGAGGAGAACAATTCTCCTTTGTAGCCATTTGACACAAGTATTGCCAGACCTGCCCAGAGGAACCATAGTGTCATCATAGCTATTAGCTTATCTATCTTGCACATTGCGTCCCCAGATTGTTCGATTACAATAGCCCATAAACCAAGCAAAATGTCTCTAAACGTAATCCAGCAATCTTCCACACTTCAACTCAATATTAAAGCAATAAATATGCTTATTCCAACTAGAATGAGCCACAAGTCCCAATCAAATGGGCTGAGAATGCCTTCCATCCTTGTACTTGCCTGAAACTGATCAATATCCCTAACCACAACTATATAACCGATACGCATAGCAACAACTCCATACGAAAGAGGCTTATATTTATTAACTCCATATGAATGTGCAACAATCCCTCTGTCAAGTACTGAATGCTCAATATCACCGAATATGTTAAATGTAAAGTTTAGCTTGCCAGCTACGAGTAACAGGCTGCATTCAGTGGGTCTAGTGAAATATTTCGAGTTCACAAACATCCTACAAATTTGGGATGGGTCGTTGTTAAAAATGTAATCCTGTAAAATGATAGATGGGCTTGTCCAAACATAAGCATTTTGTAAGTTAGAGTTGAGCCTAATCCACAATCTGGCCAAAGCCCTTCGCGACTTCACAGTTTCAATTTGAATCAATTGCTTACATGGAATGCAAACAAAAAAGACGTTTTTGGAAGGGCTAAACATCATAACAGTTACTCCGGGAGCGATCAATGGGATTATGCTAAATGGGCTGAAATAAACTCGTCTTTGTCTTCTAAAATTTAAGATGACAAGATATTCGGGATAGATTATTTCTTGATTTTGGAATTTTATGTAGTTTAGCAAGTCAGCAGGATTAATATCTGTAAGATGGAGAATACATTCCGACAATTTTCTTCTTCTATTTGGTAGAGATATGGATACTATACTTTTTGTATTATTAGGCTGTTTTGTCAAACTGCTCTTGATATTGTAGGTCGTAAAATGTCCGTTCAAATTTTCAAAAACCCAATGCAGTGGGCTCGTGTCCATATCTAATTTTTCAATTGAGTGAAAGTAAAAATATGTAAATGAGCATTGACGTGTCAAACCAACAAGACTTTCAAATGTTAAAGCATAAATCAAATGCACTGGCAGAACTAAAATTAGAGATAATCGAACGTTGGACAAGCCAGGCTTCATTTTTGGGTAAATGGGTAATGTTAACAAGCACAACTCTGACAAGTAATCTGCTGAGCTGGAACCTTTGTTCGGTCGCGTAACAGATTTCATATGACCAAAAAGTAGGAATAACCTTGTCAACTTTTAGACGACGTGTTTTATTTGATTATTGATTAAATCCATATGAGTTTATTTTACCACTTGAATAATTTCTTTATTATTTTTTCCCTACTTCTGCCTTTTCAAAAGTGTATTGGTCACTCTACTTGATTTCTCGAATAGTTTGAAAATTTAATTCAAGAGTTTTTTCAGATGTTTAAATTTATACTATGCATGGCAAGTTGCCAGTGACAACCTTTATTTTAAATTCAACTGTAGCATTTATTCTCTTTGTAATTGAAACTTATAAGTTAAGCAATATTAGGACTCGTAATATTATGACAAGCAAAGGAAAACTTAATTTGAGTTGGATTTTACTTCCTTTCATGTTGATGCATATTGGGAGTTCAAGCGACAATTAATGTAACCTTTTATTTCTTACACACTAGATTTTTGTTACCCGTTTTAATGCAACTACAACCGCATAAAAACTTCCTGAAATTGAGAATCTTCGCCAAATTAAACAGAAGGCTATTGCCACCTGTCTCACTTTTTCCCAAACTTTTCTGTTTATAACTTCTAAAAGAAACTCTGCTAGAGCAACCCCAACGCCAATTACCCAATACATCATTATCCCAACGAAAACCTGACTTGGAATTGGCGAAAAATATTTCAATGCAGTATTTATTTTTGCTCTGGTACAGTCTTCCGTGCAAAGCAAGAACCTCTTTCTAAACTGACCATACTGAAACAATTGCTTTTTTCTCTTTTCCCAAGAAAATTTGTACTTTTCTTTTTCCAATTTTTCAAACAAGAGTCGAATTAGATTCGCCCTTTCTTTCAAACTGGTATACTTGCTCCACCTCGAATACAATCCGGACTCAAAGACGTGGGAAATGCGTTGCTCTAAAATATTATGAAAGTAAAGCTATACTTAACTAAATAAGACCCTAATGCTTGAACTTTTGACTTGCTTCGATTGAGCTGAAAATTTACAGGAAGGTAGTTCTTGATGTGCTGATTCCGAATCTGTAATTTTTAGCCATTTTCATTGACACTAGCGCCCCAAAATTGCGAAAAACAGTTTTTTTGGCGGAAAAAACGGGAAAAAATCGTTTTTGGGCGCCAGTGTAAATGAAAATGGCTAAAAATTACAGATTCGGAATCAGCACATCAAGAACTACCTTCCTGTAAATTTTCAGCTCAATCGAAGCAAGTCAAAAGTTCAAGCATTAGGGTC
>JAHZMU010001321.1:0-13231 GCA_027743725.1 Rambutsinella grinnellia | reverse complement strand
GGATGCAAGCCCTGTTGGACCGTGAGAATGAATTTAGAGCTCGTCATGGAGCAGAGCCGTTACAGCTTATGAAAGATGTAAAATATTTTGTGACACAAGCTAATAGTTAAGTTCTGCTAATGATTATTTACCTTTTAGTTAAATACCGTGGCCCAATCGTGGTCAGATGTGAATGCAAAAGAGTGCAGAATGTACCATACAAAATCCGAGGCTAGAAAATGGAATGGCCAACAAACCGGAGAGTCTCTAGCTGCTGGTTATACTGATGAGGAGAATAAAGATGTTTCTGCTTATCAAGCTGCGGACGCTTGGTATGAAGAAATCAAAGATTATCCATATCCTCAAGGGTATCAAGGAGGAAATCCAGCTCTCTTCCAGAAAATTGGACATTTCACTCAAACCGTTTGGAAAGATACTAAATATGTAGGGTATGGGTTAAGTATAAACCCGGATTGTAAAGGAAAAGGGACCTACACAAGGTATATCACAGCGAGGTATTACCCTGCTGGAAATATGGAAGGGGAGTTTTCCAAAAATGTTTTGCCAATTAAAAAATAAATAATAATAAATAACTTATGTTGCCAATATTTAATTTAATATTATTTAACGTCTTCCATTGAGTATAAAGTTAAGTACAGAGAGGATTGCCCTTTGCCAAGCAGAAATTGTTGAATAGAACAAATTCATCTCTCAGATTTCCCCTGTCGTTTAAGCTCCTGTAAATTCCCCACTTAGGTCTCATGAATGAATTGCCTGGTCGCCACATTTCCAAATTCCGAGTGAAAGTCATGAGCTGGTTGTCATTAAGCTTGTCCTTGATTCTTAAGTGGAAGCGGCCATTAGCTTTGCATTCATATTCGGTAACGATATGAAGCCACCTCCCTCGATAAGGAGTTAAGTCTGCTTCCCAAACAACATTTGGCGATGAGTTTGTACCGGAATGGATAAGCTGAAGGGTTTGGGATCCGCTAGATTTTCTGCGAGGTGTGATGGTTATCAATGGTTGGGAATCATCGCCTCCAACAGCTTTCACTTGGAAGATGTGAGTGAAAGCGGTGGAAGCTTGGAATTGGGAGTTGAGCCGGACATCCCAAGAATAGCTTACGGATTCGCCTTGGAATCCTTTGAAGTCGGATTTTGATGGCTCATAGGTTTTAATTTCTGTTCGGACCCTGTCGTAATTTTGGCATCTGTCGGAGTCGGATAAGTGGGAAGCGAATTGGAAGACTGGGACTCCCAGCTCGTCATTATTTTGTTGGGTAATGTGTTGTCCGGAGTGTCCACAGTCGGGGACTTCGTAGGCTGTGCCTCCCAAAAAGCTATTCAAGAGACTATAAGTCCCACCAGAGTTCCCATTAGCTCGAAGATATTCCCTAGCTGAGGCTGTCGCAACCAACCCCAAAACCAAAATTGTGTAGAAACCCATCATGATTTGCTAACTTTCTACGTCGTACTAAGAATGGCGTGATTACGCTTGTTTCTATCCATTTAATTAAATTCCATGAACTTTATTTCAAGGTTGAATGCAGATAAGCTTTAATTTGTCTCACTCCAATTTTCCAATGACGGACATATGTCAAGTGTTTCTGTAAATGTGATAGCTGCGGTTTTATTATTTTCAGATCACATTCAGCAGAGATCATGTTTTGTTATGCAAATATTCTGGATTTATTATTGAACTTCAATTGAACAACTTAATCTGTTTCAATGACTTTTCAATGTCAATTATTACTCAATCTGGAAATCAATTATAGAATAAACTGATGGTTGACTCTAACTTATTATTAAATTTAATCGTGATCATCACATTAAAAATGTTTCAAATTAGAAATAAATGTTGAATTATATATTACAATTCGCGAATGCTACATTCCTAAAATCTGGCATTTTCCGTCATATCAACACGAAAAACGTTTCCCTGTTCACTTCCATTGATCCCGGGAGCTCTCAACTTAATCTTTTGCTGTACCCCATCCTTCACCGCAGAAAGCATAATTTCGGACACACTCACCCGCTGACTATTTAGAGAACCTGGGTCTAGCACAGAAACATCGAAATCCAAATCATACTCATTGTACGATCTTGGAATCAATTTAAAATCAAATATTCCAATTGTATACTTCTCCTTATCAATGACTGCTTTATCAACATAGTCAATTTTGAATTGATCTGTAGACGCCGTATAAAACGGGGTGAGTAACGAGAGCCACGACCTACTTCCAGGAATAATCTCCACCACATTATCAACGGAAGACCTGAATTATAAATCAAATAATAATTATTTCATCGCAAATATTTTTTTTAAATAAAGGTATTACGGCTTCAAATAATGGTTTGAAATCCCCTTAATGTTGACATTATTCCCAGCCCCGGTTATGTTTAAATTGGAGCAATATTCTGCAGAAATATTGTTTCCATCTCCGGATATTATCCCGTTAGAAATACGGTTTGCATTTAGCTTGCACGAATTGCCTTTCACGTTAAGATTTGAATTTGAAGAGAATTTCCATTCGCTGTTTTCACCATCTAATTTAACATTACTATTTCTCTCAAGCACTGCAACAGTTTTCTTTCCGGATAAGGATAAATTTGAAGATCGGGTTGTTTCTATTTCAGATTCTTCAATATTTATTTTGGCGTTTGAATTGCCCGAAACGTTTAATTTGCTATTGAAGCTAGTTAGCTGAATATTCGAGTTTCTTGACAAAGTTCCCGAATTATGCTTACCAAAAAGCTTCAAATTGCTATTTCGGATAAGCTCTACGTTCCCAAAATCAGTGGGAATGTCAGTACAAAATGCCATTTTGGTTTGAAAGGTTTAAAAAAAATGTTTTTGGGAAGGAAAAAAGCATGATTATGACTGAGCTAAAATCCGTAATGGAAAAAGAATAAATACAAAGTGGCAAATTTTATCTTTACGAATTTAAGCAAATAAAGTTTTACGGGGAATTTACAGTATTTGCTGTGCAAATGGAGAGGTTACCTACTAATTTTGGCCGCATTTCGTCATAAACTCATTGTTTGTACAAGATCGAAATCCGGGTTCAACCGTCATGTTTGCGTTGTGCTCACCCAAATCAGTTCATTTCTCAGATTTTGGATTACAATTTCGGTCAATGATCAATATTTGTTTTATTGTTTCGTGCCGTGTGCATTCTTGTAACAAGCATGTTTGTGATCCACAGGTTAATCAAAATTGTATAAAATTGCAGCAAACAAACTTTTGTTTGTTCCGCTTGTGCTGTTTATTAAATTCAGGATTTGAACTATTGCATTTTTCCAAAGAGGGCAACTTTATTCTGTCAAACGGACTTACTCAATTCTCAGAAAGGGCAAAAACCCAGTTCTTTCAACCAATTCCATATTTATTTTTGTGCTCCTTAAACAGAGCTTTTTGATAAGTAAAATTCCAAATAATTCCAAATGGAACATCATCCATAATGCACCGAACGTCCACCATAGAAATATAAAAGCGGATATTTGTCACTTTGTCGTTAGTATTGGCAATTCACTTGAACAAAGAATTTCCATTGTTAATTTCCTTCCAATTTCTTCTGTTAATACCACAATGAGTATCTTAACAGTGTCTCCATCCACCGAAATATTTTCATCCGTAAAGCATCTTAATGATGCTTTAGATGGCTTCTACTCTGACAACGTCTCCGACCTTATTGAGCAAGTTGGCCAAGTGTTTGTAAAGCACAATGCTTGGAAAACGTTTGGTCTAAGCTTGACCCACTGTCATTTTGAAATGTCAACGGAGGAAATTCTGGTGGAAACATTGAATAACGAAAAAACTTTGGCGGTTGCTGTTCCCTGGAAAATCAATGGTATTTTTAACATTAAATATTTTTATAAACACGGCTTATTATAATTTTAAATGATTATGCAGAAGGCTTTGCTGATCCAATCGGGCTAGAAAACTGGAAGACGTTTGATTTGCTTAAAAAGAAATATGTCAATCCGATGAACTGGTGCTTTCAAGAAGATGGCGAGCTCATCCCATTTGAATTCCTTGCTGAAGAGAACAATCCAAACTGTTCCCCATCTAAGGAATTTCAAGATGATTTGTTCAAGCTTCTAAATAACCTTGGAATTGCTCAATATGTCGGAGTAAAACGTGTAGATTATATCCAAAATGTCAATACTTGGGAAACAACTCCGGAAGGTAAAAGAGCAAATGTTTCAGTCATTGGGGATATGCCAGAAATTAAAGAAGACACAAGAATGATCCAAGTCGTTTGGCATTTTGATGAGAGAGGCAGAATCAAGAAACTTGGTGGGGATTGGTGCTTATTACATGTCGGGAGTAGTTGTCAACATTGTTCGGGTCACAACATTTTCCTTCATTTATTGACGTAGGTCAGTGAGTAGATTGCGAAAGGTTAAGGTTAAAATGTCTTTCTCGACAAATAGCAAAATAAACTTAACCTTGATGATGTGATTGAACCCCATTCATGAATCTTTTTGCTCGTAAAATCATCCTGTTTGTTCCAAATTTTCGCCTCGCTGAACGGCATGAGAACCTCATTTGTTTTGATTGATTTGTTATCATTTTTGAGAAATGGGTGATAATGCTGATGATTCTTTGATGAGTATAAAACCAATTCATAATTTTCAACTTATTCGATTTATTTATTAATACTTTAACTACAAATCTCTACTCAACATAACCGTTAATGTTGCTGTCCCTCCCAAGCTTAAAATTGCGCTACGCTTTGACGTAATAAATGGATCAACGTGGAGGTCAACAGAGCCCAACAAATCATCAGGAGTCCAAGTGTCATAATCAAAAACTTCGAAATGAAGGATCTGGCTTGTACCCCTTCTATAATTTAGAAATGGAATATATGTAAAAGTAGCTGCCTCGGCGTTGATGACCATATTGGTTGTGTGGAAAAGGAAGTTGTGCCCTTCAATATCTGTACAATAGCATTTGACGTAGAGGTCACTGGCGCCATTGAAGTTATCTTGATATGGGATGCCTCTGTGAAATTGTAAAAGTTACTAAAATTGATTTGACCTTTAAAATATTCATTAACCTTAAAGTGAAATCCAAATAAATTGGGGTCGTTTGGGTCACTGTAATCCCACTTGCTTTTGAACTGCTCAGATGAGTAATGTACGCCCCTCTTGCAACAAAGTCATCCATTGAAATAGCAGCGTAGCCCAGCGAATCATCAGCATTCAAAGGGTCGTAATCTCTCACAATCAAATGGATAACTTGGTTAGTGCCTTGAACATATTTGACCTTAAAGACTGTGTTCCAAATTGGATTATTATCATCCTCTATAGTTTCCGAAGTTCCGATTCTCTCCAATGCTTGGTCATCTGTAAAATTTGTGGACGCTTCTGTACTCAAATATACTTTTACAAATGGGTCAACTTTCCCATCAGGATCGTTACCGTCGCCGTGGAGATTTCTGAAAAAATACCATTTTATTTTAGCTAAAAAAATGGGTAAAATAAAAGACTTACGTTGCCGATATTGTAAAATAAATATCAGCTTCGATTAAAGTTGGTGGCCTTGTGCCCTGTCGTTGTGGGGCAGCCAAGCAGATCCCAAGCGTAATCAAAGGAATTAAAAATTTAAACATTTTAACTTATTTATTTTTAATTATTTCCAGGAGAAAAGTCTGAAAAAAATGTAATTTGACGAGAGCCAGTTTAGAGAGGAACTTTCCAGCAAGTCAATTAATGACTGGCAAAATATATTCATCAACTTGCGTTTTATAAGCAAACACAGGCCGATGCCATGACGTATTATTAAAACAACATTCAGACATATCGGGTACTATTGGCGACATTTAAGTAGTGTTTATGTCTCTTGGATTGAGAAAAATATTCATTCAAAGAGCAAAGTCTTTCAAATCAACAGATTCAGCATAGTCAAATTTGTAGACAGTCCCAGAGCATTTTACCACTTTGAACAACATGCGTAATAACATTATGCCTTCGTCATTGGGAATGTTTAGAATTTTAAATAGTTTAAAATTATTCCAATAAATGGGAATAGTAAAAATTTGTTGAAGTAGAAAAAAGTTAAGGTGATTTGAGCTCCTTCAAATTCTGCTTCCAGTGTGCCAATAATTCCATAAATGTTTAAAGACCAGCACAATTTTTAATCATGGATTATGCGCATAGTTCAATGAGTTCATTGCGAAACGCAACGGGTTAAAGGTCTTACTCTAAAAAGGCAAAACAAACTTTCCCTTGTCATATTGATGGTTTGATTGAACTTTATTTCTTTGAAATTGTTCATAAAATCATCCCATTTCTTCCAGTTATTAAAAGCTAAATAATAAGCCCTTTTGTCTTTGTGGTTTTGACATATTGATAACAGGTATGAACCAATTTATTTCCAACTAAACGCAGCCCATAAATAAAATTAATTATCTCTACTTAACGAAACAGTCATTGTTGCAGGACCTCCCAAGCTGAAAATTGCGCTATGCCCCGACTCAACAAGTGGATCAACAGCGAGATCAACAGATCCAACTAAATCATCAGGGCTGAAAGTGTCATAATCGAAAACTTCAAAGTGAAGTTTCTGACTCGCTCCCCTTCGGTAATTTAGGAATGGAATGTATGTAAAAGTAGCTTCTTCAGCGTTTTTAATTGTAAATGTTGTATGAAAAAGGAAGTTAAGACCTTCACTTCTACGATAACACATGACGTATAGGTCACTGGCGCCTTCAAAGTTATCTTGTAATGGGATGCCTCTGCAAAATTATTTATCTAAATTATTTTGAATTGATTTAATCTTTAATCTAATTACCTTAAAGTCAAATCTAGATAAATTGGTGTCGTTGGTTTCACTGTGATCCCACTTATTAACGAATTGCTCAGGTGCGTAGTGTATTCTCCTCTTGTAAGAAAGTCATCAATTGGAATGGATGCATAACCCATAGCATCATCATCATTTAAAAGGTCATAATCCCTCACAAGCAAATGGATAATTTGGTTTGTGCTACGGATGTGCTTAATCTTAAAAACCGTGTTCCATTCGGGGTTATTATCATTCTCTAAAGTTTCGGATGTCCCAAGCAAGGATGTTGAATTTTCTGACATGTTTGTCGCAAAATAAACTATTACATAAGGATCAACTTTGCCATCAGGGTCGTTAGCTTTTCCACGAAGATGTCTAAAAAATGATCATCTTATTAGCAAGAAATAAGAGTAAAATGATAAACTTACGTTGCTGATATTGTAAAATATACGTCGGCTTCGGGTGGAATTGGACGCTTTGTTCCTTGTTGGGGTGCAGCCCAGCAGATCCCAAATATAATAAAAAACTTTGAAATATAAAGCATTTTTAAGCAATTATTTATTCGTGGAAAAATGTCGTCAGGAAAGGAAAAAGTTTGCAGTTCGAATCGACTGGATGAATATGATATTGATTAATTTTCTTTTATAAGAAAGCCACGTAGGGTCATGTCACTTCTCAATAATAAATTCCAAACCTTTCGTGTACTACGTCAAAAGCGTAATAGCCTTTTCACTTCTACCCAAATATTAAGTTTTGTTTATGCCATTTAAAAATAGATAAAATCGTTTAAGCAGTAAAGTCTTTTAAGATCAGTAAAACGTGCGTAATCCAATTAAAAATTTATTGGGTCAGGAGCATCGTTGTAAACAACACGCATAATAATATTTGCTTTCGTCTTTGGAAATGTTTTGACCTTTAGTGTAAACTATTTTCATTCAATTTTAGGTTTATATTTTTAGATTAGATTTTTTTAAACTAAAATTGCAACGTCATAACTTGATTTTAACGAGAGCAAAAGTGTTTCTAAATATACGTATCGCAAATATATTTCTGGCCTAAAATTAAGTTATTTTTTGTCTTGTTTCTCACTCCGACTGCATATGTACTTGGCGTCTATATTTATATCGACTGCTGCTAATCTGCATTACTTTGGCAATATATCCATTAAAGAAAAGCGAAAGGATTATCTGTTATTGGACGCTTCACATAGAAAAAAGCGAAGCGTTGTAATAAACAATTGATTTTATTTAATGTAAAGATTTGATTCGATTGGCCATGAGTGATAAACAAATGAGATGCGCACCTCAAATTTTAATTTAATTGAAAGACAAAATTCCCGAGTCAACATTATATTTATAGCAGCTACCTTTTTATTATGATTTTATAAAAATTAATAAATTCTACAATTTTAGGATTATAAATTTAGTATTAATTAAATCCAATTAGAAATCTCTACTTAGAGTAACCGTCAATGTTGCTTTACCTCCCAATTTCAAAAGTGCACTTCGCCTCGACACAAGAAATGTATCAATTGGGAGGTCACCATACCCCAATAAATCGTCAGGGGTCCAAGTGTCATAATCATAAACCTTAAAGTGAATAACTTGACTCGTTCCCCATTGATAGTTTGGGAATGGAATGGATTTATAAGACACTTGGTCGGCGGCGTTGACAACAATATTTGTTATATGGAATAGGAAGTTGTTTCCATCTCGATCAATGCAGTAGCACATGACATATAGGTCGCTGGCGCCTTCCCAGTTATCTTTTAATGGGATGCCTCTATAAAGTATTTGTAAGTTTAAAATTTATTGAAGCTATTACTTAAAAACTTATCAATTACTTTAAGGTCAAGTCGAAATAAATTGGGGTCGTTTGTCTCACAGTGATCTCGCTACTGTTTGAACTTAGATGAGTAGTGTATATTCCTCTAGTAATAAACTCATCCACGGGAATCGCTGCATGAACAAGAGCGTCATCAGCACTGATGGGGTCATAGTCCCTCACAAACAAATGAATAACTTGGTTGGTGCCTGGAATGTACTTAAATTTAAAGACAGTGTTCCATCCTGGATTATTATTATCATGTAAGATTTCAGACGTCCCCAATCTTTCAAACGTCCTATTATTTTCTGTAGAGTTTGTAGATATTTCTGTTACAAGATAGACATTTACGAAAGGATCAACTTCACGGTCATAGTCGTCAACATCGCCACGGAGATTCCTAAAATAATTATCTTTTTGTAAACCATTTGTGATGTGAATAAAAAATTCAACAGGGCAAATTGTAACGCTTACTTTGCTGATATTGTAAAAGAAATATCTGCTGCGGTAGCAGCTAAACGTCCAGCTTCCTGACTTTGTGGAGCCACCCAGCAAATTCCAAATATAATTAAAAGCGTCAAAAGTTTAAACATTTTTGGGCAATTATTTCCTTTGTTTCCTGGAGAAATTGCTATAAAATGATGAAAAACAATGTAGTTTAAATTGGTTATAAGCTAATCTAATTTTTAACGGATAACCCACTCTGATAAGTCAATTAGATGACTAGTAAACAATGATGTTGATCACTGCTTTTTATAAGACCAGCAACGCTGATGTCATGACTCATGGTCATTGCTAATACATAAAAAACAAATCGCTAACCTTTCAGGTACTATTTTTTTATTCAATCTTTGCTGTTTTTTTTTAAAACGTATAATATTTTTCTACCTTCTTCTGAAATTTTTTCCCTTTACATTAAGACTTATTAGAAGCTGGGTTAATATATCTTTAGGTGGATTGAATAGAAAGTCATTCAAGGAGCAAAGTCTTCTTGCTTGCGTAGTCCAGTCTATAATGATCTTATTTAGGAAGGTCAGTATTATTCTGTAATTGGTAACATTGCAATTCCCACAGCTTTAATTTAATAAAATTTTATTAGCAAAATTTTATATGATCAGTTTCTCCAGATAAATTTGAAACTAACATGAAATTATTCAAAACTAAAAAGAATTTTTGATAATCTGGAATTATTTAATACCTTTTATTCAGGATTGGGATTGGGAATTACTTTGTAAAATATTATTTATGAAAAAAAACATTATAATAATAAATAATGAGTAGATTAAAAGCTCCAAATCTACCAACTCTATTAGCGAAATTAAAAGCAGTTAGTGGTTGAATCCGTCTCAAACAATTTCAAACATGCCTTCCTCTCTACACTGTTTAGAAAAGCTATTATGAAAATCTTGTTATTATGACATTCCAAAAGGATTTGGTCGATACCAACAATTCCATTCCGGCAGTGACCATTTAGAATATTAATGTTTTTTCTTTGATTACTGTCAAGCTAATTTTACGAAGATTACTGAAAACACAATAGACTTATGGTTAGTGCTACGCTGAACTAATTTAAAATAATATTGTTATGAATATGATTTTCCTTGCTTTAATTTTTCAACGCAAGTTCAACAGTTCATAAAATATGTGGATAACATTAAATATTTGTAAACAACTTATGTAATCATTGTAGAAAAATGTAGGATAACCTTATCTTTTAGATGCATAACTCAACGCTTGGTCAACTTGCTTTTTATAAGACTAGCAGATAAGCTATTGACATGACGCATGGTTCATGAATAAAATAACAATCTCCGATTTTTCAAGTACTATTTACCATTAATATATAAACTGTGCTGTTTTTTAAAGCGTAATACTTTGCTAACTTATTCCTCAATATTAAGACAGGTTAGGGGCTGTGTAATGTTTTTTTAAACGTGTTAAAAGGTGTTAATTCAAGATTCAAAGTCCATTCAATTTATGGAGGGACATGAAAGAATAAGATTGCCAACAAGGCAGTAATATATCTCAAGTCATTTGCGTACATGATATAAATTAAGAAGATTCAAATAGAGATTGTCCAAAAAGTTCTAAAAACTTTTTAACCTTTTGCGTACAAGGTTGGATTAAAAGGTAATATTAATAGGCAATTCGTAAGGTATTGTTTTGTTAGAATTAGTGATAACACAATAGATTTAATGTTAATGCTTGCTACTTTTAAATAAGTTATTTATTTCTCAGCGTTCGAGTTTCATTCACAAAAATAATAATAAATTATCCAATTACACATTTCTACTTAACGAAACAGTCAATGTTGCTCTCCCTCCCAAGCTCAAAACTGCGCTATGCCTCGAAGCAATGAATCTATCAACAGCGAGGTCAACAGATCCAAGTGAATCGTCAGGGGAGAAAGTGTCATAATCAAAAACCTCAAAGTGAAGTTTCTGATTAGCTCCTCTTCGGTAATTTAAGAATGGGACGTATGTAAAAGAGAATTCCTGGGTGTTCACAGCCGTATCCGTTCTATGAAAAAGGATTTTGTGACCATCAATATCTGTACGATAACACATGATGTATAAATCACTTGGATCTCCGAAAGTATCTTGTAATGGGATGCCTCTATAAAATTAGCAAAATTATTTTAAATTGATTTAATATTTAATCTAACTACTTACCTTAAGGTCAAATCCAAATAAATTGGTGTCGTTTGTGTTAAAGTGATCCCACTAATTGAATTGCTTAGATGCGTAGCGTAAGCCCCTCTTGTGAGAAAGTCATCGATGGGAATGGCTACATATCCCATAGAATCATCAGCGTTTAGAGGGTCGTAGTCTTTCACAATCAAATGGATAACTTGGTTTGTGCCTCGGATGTGTTTGACTTTGAAAACTGTGCTCCATTTTGGGTTATTATCATTCTCTAAAGTTTCAGATGTCCCGATTCTTTGCATGTTTGACAGATCTGTCGTGTTTGTCCCAATATATACTTTTACGAAGGGATCAACCTCACCATCAGGGTCGTTGAGTTCGCCACGAAGATTCCTAAAAAGATTTTTTGAGCCAAATAAAATAAACGAGGCAAAAATACACTTAATTGGGAAAAAGTTAAATGCTTACGTTGCTGATATTGTAAAATAAATGTCAGCTTCTGTTGCCATTAAACGTTCTGTTCCTTGTCTTTGGGGGGCTGCCCAGCATATCCCAAATATAATGAAAAGGGATAAAAATTTAGTCATTTCGAGGTTGACTTAATTGTTGGAAGAAAGTAATAAAATGAAACGAAAAATTTGCAACTTGACTTGATATTGAACTAGTCTGATAAGGAAGGGATAAGTTGAAGCCAAATAAGCGAATGGTCATGGGTGATATTTATCAACTTGCTTTTATAAGAAAGTCATAAAGCTTCTGTCATTATTCATGACTTTCCGAACTTTCGAGTACTATTTACCATTTTATTTGTGTTGTTTTGAACGCGTAATACCTACTCTGTACGCAGACATTAAGACAGTAGTGTTTACGTCTCTTTCGTCAATGGAAATGTTTTAAAAATAGTTTGAAACATTTCCATTAATAAACTTAATAATTATATTTGTCCACTTTCTGGAATTCTTTAAATGGTAAAAACTAAGCATAAAGCGTGTTTTCAATTTTAGAACTTTCTGAAAATAGTTTGCTACTCAGCTATTAACTTTCTTTGGAGAAATATCAAAACCATTTTGATAGACTATGCTTGAATTGTTAAATGCTAAATTAAGTTGCTGCTTTTTATTTGTTGATGTTATTTTATTAATATGTAAAGTCTCTGTTCCGAGTTTTATAGAATATACTTTTTGATAAACATAAAAACACACTCTCAACATAAATAGATTGCATAACACTTCAAAAAATAACTTAACAATTCGCGCATTTACAAATTACTTAGTGAAACCGTCAATGTTGCGCCACTTCCCAAGTTTTTAACTGCGCTACGCCTCAACCTAATAAATTGGTCAACATGGATGTCAACAGATCCAAGTGAATCATCAGGGGTGAAAGTGTCATAGTCAAAAACTTCAAAGTGAAGTATCTGCGTTGTTCCTCTTCGGTAATTTAGGAATGGAATTGATTTAAAAGTAGCTTCCTCTGCGTTTGCAATAGTATCGGTTCTGTGGAAAAGGAATTTCTTTCCTTCACTTTCTCTAAAATAGCACATGATATAAAGGTCACTGGCTCCATTGAAGTTATCTTGTAATGGGATGCCTCTGTAAATTGATTTGATAAAATTATTTAAATTTAATTATAGCTAAAATATAATTACTTTAAAGTCAAGTCCAAGTAAATTGGCGTCGTTTGTTTAATAGTGATCCCACTACTGTTTGAATATCTTAATTGAGTAGAGTATTCCCCTCTTGGTACAAAGTCATCTATTGAAATCGCTGCATAAATCAGTCCGTCATCAGCACTCAAAGGGTCGTAATCTTTTACAATCAAGTGGATAACCTGGTTTGTGCCTTGGACGTGCTTGACCATAAAAACTGTGTTCCATATTGGGTCATTATTATTCTCCAAAGTTTCAGAAGCTCCGATTAGTTCTAATGTCGTTTTGTTTTCTGAAGAATTTCTCGATACTTCTTTCTCAAGATAAACGTTTACGAATGGGTCC
>JAHZMU010001319.1:0-12665 GCA_027743725.1 Rambutsinella grinnellia | reverse complement strand
CGGAGGCTGGAGCATCCAAAAACAGCTTTTTGTCTTAGACAATGCAAAGTAAGGGAGACGAGTTAAACGCATACCACTTATAATACTACTCTTATAAACGAGTGGAGGAACTCATTGAATCCCCAGTCTCCTGTTGGAGTGGCTCTGGTGCGCTGTATACTTGTACATTTCTCTGCTCTTTTTGCTCATTTCAATACAAACTACTTTCTCTTTTGGAGAAAGCACTTGGTTGAGCGCCTCAGTCTGTACGTGCTCTATCTGCAGATGGAAAAGACTCTTTCCGGGGCAATCTGAAGTTTGTGAATTTTAACGATATTCATATTCGACCTGATCAAATTACAAATTATTAATAATTTAACAAAATGTTCAACGTTGCGTTTATAACTAGTGATTACTGTTCTCGGCTGGAATCAAGTGATTGTTAATTTAAGCGTAACTCATTGGCATAATGGTATGTCGTGCGGGTTTTGTGTTTTTTACGTTTGCTCAGCGGGATTTCAATTTCGGTCTATGAATGGAATATGTTAAAAATTACAAAAGTGGAATCCATAATGTGTGCATAAGCAGCACTACATCGCTTCTAAATATGCCAGGATAATTTCAAATGTTTGATGTGGTAGTCTGGTGATGTGGAAGTTTCCAGTTTTAATCTTCATTGAAAGCGTTTTCAAGAATGGTGTTAATCTTCATTATATCCCGTGAAATTATCCCTTCTCAATATTTAAATGAGCTCATCGTTTTGATGTCGGATAATACCTTTGTTAAACAAATACCCAGAAATGGGAATACTGTGATTTAATTATAAAGTTTAATACCATGTGGGAGCAAACCAACAATAGTGAGGGTGTGCCTCAAGGCATCTCACCTTTCCCCGACGCGACAATACTTCAATATTTTCCTAGTGATAGTGAGAATGGTCGTGATATACGTGACCATAATCCGATATGTTTCGATTGTGCTGATGTAGGAAATCAAAGCAGTAACGAAACAAATCCGTATATAGGAGACATTCTCGATAATCATTATGCTGATGGAGACGAATTGTATCAAGTACCAGTCTCCATAATTATTCTCTTGTCTCTTTTATATGGTGGGATTTCCGTTGCCGCACTTATCGGGAATTTGCTAGTTCTCTGGGTCGTTGCGGTAAGTTCAAGATCATATTGTGGCTATGCTATTTTAAGATTAGAAGAAAGGTCATGGGAGTTGGGACAAATGTGTCTGGTGATGAATGAGCTAGATTACATATAAGTAGGGAGACTAACGAATGCATAACTTCCACTAATGATTCTATATCAAAGTCCAATTTCTTTGGTGGCTTTTTTGACGTTAAATAAAGAGTTCTTTTATTCCATTTTGCTAATGTTTGTAGATAAAAAACGTTGTTGTAGAGCAAGTTCTTGTGATCAGATCATGCTGGTAAGGAAAGTTAATTAACAAGTAAATCTAAAGTCTCTGTGGATTATATATGGTTGAGTAAACATTATGTAATTTACGCAAATAACAAACAAACTTTTGATCATACCGTGGCTATGATCTATCAAACGTAAACGACTTAAAAAGAGGAAAGGACATGAAAGAAGACTCGCCTTATTTAATAATTTGTACTTTACATAATCTTATTAGACGAATGAGAATGACTAGAATACAAATATAAATTATGACTTGCGTAGTAAATTAAATATCATTGATTTATTTGCCATAATAAATTATGAAAAAGCATGTTTATTTGCCTGGAAAATATAAGCTTGTTGTTTGAAATAATGATCCCTGAACAATAATTTGGGTCGGTTGAGGTTAAAGATCACCTTTCATCTATTTCAATATCCGTTAACGAGCTACAAATGAGGGAGTTGTGCAAACCAGAACTAGTGCCTCATTGACGCAATGCAATCGAATTCGGCGTGGGGTGTCCTTTGATACTTTGTTCAACCATAAATATTTGCCAAAAGCGAAAAATAATGAGTTTAAATATAAATCTAATTTCATGAAGATAAAGCACGCTGTCCTTTACTGTTACAGTCTAAATCTCTTGTCTACACTCCACACAACAAAGAGAGAGTAGACCTTTCTAACTATGAAGACTTGTGTAGACTGTTGACTCAACAGTGTTGAGAGAGGCATTGAATGTATAATAGTTCCATTTTGTTGAAACAACGTAGCATAACTTAGGACACGCTTATATTTGTTGAGCCTTTCTCTGAAGTACATAATCTTGTCTCCATAAATCCCTCCACTACAGGCCACCCATCAAAGTTAAATAATTTCTGTACCAAAATCCTTTTTCATTTTTAAGCTAATATACCAAGAACGTTCCTTTATTCAACTGAAATATTGTTGAGCAAAAACTTTTCCAAGGAACAGTATGAAAATAGCTTGCTTTCTCTTTTATGATGTGTTGAAATCTTTCAGCTTTGTGAAATGGTACAGATCATGTTACATGTAAATGAGCTTTCAGAATAAATTTTGAGAATAAATGTGGAGAAAGCGCTCATAAAAATGCCCTTTTCATGGTCAGCGTTTTGTTATTGAACCTTTTTACACTACTATTAAACTGCAATCCGTTTTGTTTATGATGAAGGACAGTGCTGAATATATTGCGCAATCTAAATTGCTCCACTTTTCTACCTAATTTAGTTGCATGTAGTAAAAGCAACTACAAATTGCCGTGAATTGATGTATAACCAAAGTTTTCTTTTCGCTTAAGTAGAAATACATTTAGCTCGATTCAATCTACTTGTCATAATTGAACTGATTTATCATTCCGTTTTCTCTGAAGAGTAAATGTTTGCTCTTTTCCAGGTTTCGAGACGTATGAGTGTTTGTTTTGCTCCTTATAGAAAGCTCTCACTACACAAGTAATTTCACGGTGATTGTATATAAAGGTTATTTTATTTGACAATTGCAGGTACTCAGTGTAAACATTAGTGTTTTTACACTATCAGCTATTGCAATCGACAGATATAAAGCTGTCCTCTTTCCATTGAGTGCACGCGCGTCCAAAAGGAAAGCAAATTGGATCATTTTATCCATTTGGTCTGTGGGACTTCTTCTTGCTTTGCCAACGGAATTGGACTACAAGTAAATTCATTATCTTTGTTGTTGTTGCATGTGTTATTCCTTAGTATCATCAGTTCCATTAGTTTCACATTTGAAACATCAAATAAAACAATAAGCCTTTTTGCTCAAAGTAAATCGCTTTAAATTAAACTTGAAACGCTCAATTTTTATCTCATTTGTTACACTTGCTGACTTGATTAAAAGATAAAAGAACTTTAATGAGTCGATTTATATGCCCATTGACGAGTATTGACCTTTCCAATATCATGTTTGTTGTGGCAACTTCCTTGGGGATGCCTCCGCAATCCATCGAAAATCGTAGGTAAGGTAGGTTTAGGGAAAGGTGACGCTTTTTCTTTAATGGTTAGACCGAATTTGTCAAAAAAGGCTTTCTCATTTCTAAGTTCGAAAAACTGACGAGCATTCTATTCTCCGTCAAAGAAACCTTTAAAAACGAAGCCCAATCATTGGGCCCAATGTACCTTTCGTAACGAAAGTTTCGCTACTCTTGTTTCTGACATATAATCAATAATTGAATTTGAGGTGAAGTTTCTAATGTGGTTACTGTTGACACTGTCAAAAGAAATCGTACTGCATCAACATCAAAAGCTTTTGACCCTAACAACTTTTTCAGTAGAGGAATTATAATCTTTAGGGATAACTTTGTTGAAAAATCTTGCCTCCCATTAGTTAGTATTCCATTAGACTGTGCTACTTAAAGATGTGGAGAATTTAAGACTACATAATTTGTTAAAGTCGTCTTAAGACTTATAAAAGACTGCATGTAATTGGCTAAATTAATTACGTAGAATGCCACACGCGTTCGTAACAAGCACATCCATACTGCCACTCGAGCACTTTAAATGGGACAGGCTTAAGACCCAGACACGAAATGTTCCTTCCTTAAATTAGCTTTTCCTCATTACTGCAGCTTACAAGCTTTCTTTTTCATTATGTAATTAAATTAAAGACTGGCTATGTAACTGAATGAACTAATTGATTTCCTTTGAATTTCCCATTAGGGTCATTTATGTTCCCGATAAAGGTGTGACAAAACCGTTCTGTGCGAATTTCAACCTTTCGGCAAATTTCCGAATGTATTACACCTTGAGCTTGGTTGTGATCCAGTATTTCTTCCCCCTAATAATTATTACTGGAGCTTATGCTCATATGGCCACACAACTTTGGGGAACCACTGCACCTGGAAATAAGGAAGAGTCGAGAGATGCAGTCGTCCTCCGAAACAAGAAAAAGGTAAGCAATGGAGAAAATTACAGACAATATTTAATGAAGGAAACTGAAGTAGACCGAGGTAAATAAATTGGGGCTACGTGGCAGACTTCCTCAGTTAATAACGTATATACAACCCCTATTTCTATTCTCGTAAAGGATACACTACTAATTTGTCCTTGTTGAAAGGAAGAAAGTTTACAGATTGCCTTGTTGGCAATGTTTTATATATCCAATGTTGGTTTCCTCCTTGCAGGTAATTAAAATGTTGGCGCTTGTGGTGTTACTCTTTGCTCTTTGTTGGGGGCCTCTGCAAACGTACAACTTTCTCCAGACTTTAATACCTTCCATAAACGAGTAAGTATTTCAATTGTATTCATCTCGATCTCGTCTATTTATATTGACATGTGGAGCCAACATATAGACATACATTAATTACTTTCCTAAGCTTTTCCCATTGAGATGATTGTGGTCATTGAGTTTCGTTTTATCTGCACGCAAGACGCCACGTGTCGGCCACTACTTTCTCCCTTTGATAAATTCTCATTATTTCTGTCTGCTTTCGATTTTTGTGGGGAATAATAGGTACCAGTACATCAACATCATCTGGTTCTGCTTTCACTGGCTGGCAATGAGTAACTCCTGCTGTAATCCTTTTATCTACGCAATATACAATGACAAGTTCCAAAGGGAATTCCGCACGAGGTTGTGGTGTCTTCGAATCCTCTGCGCTCGGAACGCGGAAGATGTGTTAAACTACTCTGAGGGATCAGACTTTGATCGCGCAAACATCCGTGCAAGTTACCGCTTCAAAAACAATTTGAGTGTTAGGTACAACCATCAAAGTGTTTATAATAATGCGTCCAGCAAGCATAAAACCACAGAGTTTCAGCGAAACGCTGTCCACCACCGTTCTCCTTCTACTACAAATGGTAAAGTGAGGAGTTACAGGAATCACCACCTCCCCTATGACCGATCAGATTACGTGGGTGGCCGTGGAAGAGTACCGGTTATGCGAGAGTGTAATGGAAATAATAATGAGATTGGGTATCCACATTCAAGTACGGAAATTGGAGCGATTCCGTCTCTGGAAGGGATTACGCCTGTAGCGTTGATAGTCAATGATAGGAGTGATAGTCGACTGTGTGCAAATGGTTCAAGGACCTTAACTGTAGTGGCTACCAACGCAGAGTGTGCGCTATAAAGGAGCTCATATTTGAAGAAGCTTATGCTTTGGTATGTTGAGACTGAAAGGAAACTCATGTTTGTCATCCATGTTGTATGTGATTGAGAAATTCGTGACTTTCACCAGTTATTTGCTTATACTTGTGATTATAAAGTTTTCAGATGAATCAGGTAATAGTTTTTAGTTCAAATTTTATATACAAGTGCGTGGATGTTGGAATGCCGTTCCAAGTTGCAATGTTAAAAATCCAGCCGATATTATGCATTTATAATTGGTGTCGGTGGTATTTTTCTAATAATAATTATACCTGTGTTGTTTTATATCATAATTTATTTGTTATAATAGATAATAATAATAATAGAGGCTTAAATGTTATTATGATGAGGTTGAATAAGCCAAAACTCTTATAAATAAATGGGCTTTTGCGTATAAGCTCATCTTTACAACCTTTCATGATGTTATCAGTTTTGTATTTAATAAATTCTTGCTTAAAAATGATATTGTTTGTACTTAATTTCCTGTGCAGAGGTAGAGCATTAAAGTACTTCAAGGAAAACGAACTCTGCGACTTTATCGCATCATTTAGTGAAGCAACGATTTGGCAGGCAATCATGTCACTAGTATGCTGGCGTCAAATTGGTAAAGAAGGTAAGTCGTGTTCATGTGGTTGCAACTTTTAGTAAACTTGTAAAGAAACTTGTCAATCTTTACCTCAAAAGTTTAGTGATCTTAATACCCTTGAAGTGAAAGCAATTTGTTGGACTAAACTCATGGAAAAGGAAAAGTTTGTTTAGGCTCTAGATCAAAGTCTTAATACTTGTCATTCTCACAAGATTAGTTGCAGCAAAATAATTACATAGCCGGGTTTTTTCATGTTTTAAAACTTTGCGGAGTCCTTCAAGTTTAAGTTCATATATAAAAGTGCATATGGAAGTGCCAAAATGAAAATACTGACAATGCAAAACAAAGTGATTTGACTGCTACTCTACAATAGCAAAACTTCATTTTGTTTCAAAACCACGAAATTGCCAGATCTGTTGTTTGATTGTACACATTTACCCCCCAAACACAAACATAATATTTTATTAACCTCGATCTAATTTTGATCACCAAAACAAGATATCCACAATGGCACAATAAAAATGATGCCACATGAGTACTATTATTTTTTTGCTATACTTATAGCAAAGTAAATGTTGCAGACGATGTACAACGATAAGATTTATAGCCAGTCCTTATTCTTCCCCTTGAAAAATTATTTCGTTTTACGTCCAGCAAATCTCGTACGTGAAAGCAGACAAGGAAATTGGAAAAGTCACCTGTATGTTCTATGAAAGTAGGAAACTAGCACTTTGTCTTATTGTCAATCTATAATTTATTTTTATGAAAGTTCTACAGTAGGACTTATATAAAAATCTCTGTAAACTGACTATAGGTTTGTCTATTGCCATGAGTATGACATCGGAAATCGGAGACCAATATTTTCTTTGCAAAAAGTCATCTTTCACATGTCTCATAATTCTCAGCCTACCTACCTATGTATCTAGCTTTAGTGTTTTTATTGCAATTATGTTTCACCCGTCTCCCGAGATGGGCTATCATAAATTACATGTCCTTGAAAAAATGTCTGGGTCGTCCACTTCATTATGGATGCTGGCTCTGGATATTTTATATAATAGATATTCGTAGTCTGCTGACTACAACAATCTTTTTCCAAATATGCAACGTTTTACCGTAAAACTTTTACGACATCCTAAGGTGAAAGCATACTTTCTCTAAGGTGAAAGCTCTTTTACCACAGGATTATATTCTGATTATTTGAAAATTACATCCAATATCCTTAAACCGGGATCGACTTACTGCAATATAAAAGGTAATGGATAGCCTCTTGAGCTTGCTTTTATTATCTTTTTACACACGGCAAACCACCACAATCTACTCGGAGTCGAACAGCTTCATTCAAGAAATTGATACTATAGGTTCACTCACACAGAAACCTAAAAGGAAAGGATTGCAAGTTTGAGATAAATGGAATCCCCTTTAACAACTGAGGCTACATGTTACATCAT
Organism: Rambutsinella grinnellia; assembly: GCA_027743725.1. Lineage (NCBI taxonomy): Eukaryota > Metazoa > Arthropoda > Collembola > Entomobryomorpha > Entomobryidae > Rambutsinella > Rambutsinella grinnellia. The sequence goes on along the minus strand of JAHZMU010001319.1, from coordinate 5,120 downwards.
TATGAAAACTTGCTTGTAACGGTTCATTGCATTCTCCTTTAGAAAATGAAAAAATACTTGTAAGGATTTTGTCCTCGAAATTCTATCCATTTTAGCTCCTGTTGGAGAAATATTACGAAATACTTTGGAGAAAGCCAAACATCACTGAATCCACGGCCAGTTAGAATCAAATTCAGCTTCAAGAGAAATCATGGATAAAAGGTAAATGTTATGTGGCTTTTTTTCTTATTGAATATCAGATTTCAATGAAATCATTCATGCATACATTCCTTCTCAATTTCCATAAAGCACCTTTTCAATAGATCAGGAAGGAAGGACTTCTTGCTTTTACTCCTTGCGCTCTCTACAAAGTGGTTTCAGTTTCAATATTCAGTACAAAAGTGATAGAAAATATGACTTCAAAAAGGGAGAGTATTCTTAACGATCTCTTTTCCCCAAACATATTCTTTTCAAACCTTTATGTTGTAAACGGAAGGGAATGCCCCGTCATTGTTTTTTTGACAAAATGATAAAACTTTTAAATTCCTCAAAACTTTTTAGTGGATCAAAGAAAAGGATTCCTACCGCACAATTGGATTGCACATTATTTATAGTTCATATCAATCAGACCACTATGTAACCATGATCTTACTTTCAACGACACGTGTTTCAAACTTTAGATGTTTCAACATCCAGTTTTGTTCGTTTCATCCAGTTTCAATATCCTGCTTTTGATATGGTATATCATTTTCGTTCAGCAGTAAATAAGAGATAAGTTTGGACATTTCGCTAGACTTTGAAGAATTGCTTTGTCTGCGTCTACAAATCTGCATGCGCTTGCACATTCCTGTCAAGCAATCAAGATACCATAAGAGAAAACTTTCTCCGTGAGAAATAGTTTCGATGATTGGAAAACGACAGGATTGCCGATCACCACCATGCGGGCGGAGATCAAGGCATAGATCAAATTCCACGGATTAATGGCACCTGCCATGAAAGTTTGTCTAGGTCATCTCATCTTGTACTTATGAGGGCTCGTATCTAGTAGACAGACAGGTATTTTTGAATTGTTTTCTTTTTGGACTAGATACAGATATACCAAATTTTAAAAAGATACTACAATAATTTTACACAGAGAACAAAACTTCGAGGATGCTTGATATGTAAAGGGTTTGTGTTATGAACAGTACCACTTCCAAACATTATAACTTTTTTCTTCCATTTGTGGTAAACAAGGACTTTTCCATTCCTAAAACTTTCAAGGATATATAAAGGTAAACGCTTCAAAATTTTGGCAAGAGTTCCAAATGTTTTGGGTTTGACATGATAAAAGAGAATCTGTAGAAAACGTAAGTTTACTTAAAGAGATGTTGTAAAAGTTATTTTTTATTCATACAGAAGCTCTGATATAATGTTTACCAGTAATATTTCTCGTTAAAATTTTTGGCGTGCCTTCATCGAAATCAAATTTGCTGCTCGTAGATTGCCCCACCTTTCTTGTCTGTGATTTGATGTAGTACTTAGTCATTATAAGTTGACATCGGACTTTCCCTTCAACCCTGTAGTAATCTACTGGAAGTTTGGCAAATAATTTGAGCAAATATGTGTACATTTGTGCTTTTGGCAATATTCCCGGATTTGTTGACAGCAAGGCACTCAAGCATTCACTTCTTTATAAGAACGGAAGTAAAAGGAGGGTTTTAGTTATGGCTCCAATGCATCCAAAAAGCAATTTAGTATTGATTGAAAGTACTTAAGCACCTAATCAAATCAGTTCAGACAAATGAGTCTTAAACAAAACAGCCTCATAATTTTTGAGTAAGACAAAGAAGCCTATCCTCCAGCCCTCCTAAAATTCAAGGATATGTTAGCAAGTGTTATGCAAAGTGTGAATATTATGACAAGTCTTTTAAATGTGTGCCATCAGCGCATAGAATTTAGTTCGAAACTATACACTCAATTACATAAATCTTGCAGCTTTTCTCGAAACGACAATCGATTTTCACCAACTTTTCTTATACCTACGCTTGCTTTATTTACAAAGTTAGACCCAGTTGGGTATTCAAATTTTCAATTTTTCTTTTCCATCTCCATTTAATTTAATTCACTCTTTGTTCAAACGAACGCAAAATAAAAATAAATAAAATGCTGAAATGAAATTGGATTTCATATTTATTTTCCATTAGTGTGGAAGCACATATAAGTATACATACGCGTTGGTAGCAAATCCGATTATTGTCTTTCATACTTTGGTCACTGTTTAGAAAAGATCAGAATGGATTACGCTTTGAGTGAATATGCAGCAAGTCTACTTTTCGTATTATTCCAAAGAAGTTGATTGTCGTCAGAACCAGAACCAAACCGGAGTCTTAGACTGCCATAAATATTGTCCCGACAAAAGCTTTCCTGTGCTGTCTCCTTAACGGAAGTTGGTTCTTGGCTCGTGGGAAGGAAAACGACGAAAAGAATCTTACCATGCAACCTCGAAGGCAGCTTGAATTTTCCGTTTTTAGGCGCGTTTTATTTCCACAAAGACCGCAATGGTGACGAAAACATTGCCTAATTTATAGGCGCTTTTAGTTTCCTATTTTTTATTGTACAGAAAAACAAAATATGGCGATGCAACGTGAATATCTACAATTCTAGATTCGCCCACACAAAAAGTGTGTTTTTTTAGTGTGATTCCAGGAAATGCCCTTAGCATACGAAGACAGATTTCACAACAACTATCACATTTACCTTATCAATCTTCTCAGGCTCAAAACAATTCACGCGTGCATAACATATTTTACAACTCAGAATGTAAATTACAGCTAAAAATAATACCTTTGGTAAGCTGCATAGGACACAACATCTCCCAGCATAGCTTGAAAGTACCCTGAATCAACATAAAACTCGAAGCCAACACAATATAATTAAGCACGTGGCTCTGTCAGCTCTCCAAAGTTGACTTTGGTTTTATCAGATGACATAGTGAAAGCAATATAATTCCTAGTGACTGTCACCAAAAAGCCCACGTAGAATGAGAATTGCTTATCATTATCCTCCTATTTTACAAAATAACAAGTTGACTACAGGAATTAACATGGTTTTAATAAGTTAGCTCATTTCCGCTGAAAACCACTTGGATATTTAACTGGTTATTTCTAATAAAATAGATTTTAATTCCACTAACAGACTTGACACCTAGGACTCCATGAACCATGTTAATCTTTTTGGTCCCAGCTATGAAGCCGTTTTACTTAAAATGTTTATCCCATGAAAGTAAACTTTGCACTAACGATCTAAGTTTATACCCTTCTGAAGGTTTACTTCTGCCTAGGAAATATTAAAAGCTTTCTAAAAATGAGGACTAAATTAATGGATGTAATTTCAGACTTTTCTGTAAGGTTGACAGTGATTAAACTTTCCCCGTTGTATCAGCGCCACCCTATTCCTACAGATGTGACCTATCATTTGTCTATATTTATCATTTTCAAGTAAAGATATCATTGTGCCAGGAACGAAACTACCCAACTCCCAGGTCTAAGCCTCAGTAATCTTTCCAAAACATACCATTTTTCATTTCTAACTTTCACCTGGCAAGAAAACACAATTTATATTGAGATATCGTTCTGTCATAAACGAATTAATTTTCTCTTATTTAATATTACAACTACCTATAGAGCATTACATAATCTATCAACGTCAATATATGCAAACGTGGAAATCGCAACTAAAAATGAGAAATTTCCCATTTCCCACTGCTCAATAAAAGAAGATTATCATATTGAATCTTGATCAATGCGCATTTCATTTCAAGGAAATGATATATTCTCTAAGCTTGCCGGTTACGTCATATCGTAAAATGAAATTAATTTTTTTGGGGGCTTTACTTTATCCGGTCGGGTATGATCCGATTACGTAAGCACTGAACTGCTTTCCCTATGACGGTGAAAGTCATTGAAAGTGTGAGAGAAGCATGTTGCTAAATTCTTGGAATACTTTCTTTCATAAATCATGAAAGCTGGGAAAACGCTTATTTAATTAATTGTACATTTCTGTATAATTTGATCAAATTAAATTTACATTTACATATTTACCACGAAGTTTATAATTTCTTCTGTTCCAACACTATACCCATTACTTTGACATGAAAGGCGCTTTGAGTGACATGGTAAATTTCATCATGATTTCAATTACAGAAAATGAAGCTGCGGATTCTTCTAAAGTTTAACCGCATCATCTGAAAGATAAGAGTTCCTGATTTCCTTTTGAAACCAAACCAAAAACAAAGTCTATTAATTTGCCAATTCTACCCTTTCAATGAGAAAGGTCTTTGAACTATACAATATCAACAATTAAATTTTAGGTACCACAGCTCGTTTGAACAAAATATTATTATACCTTTGCCAACCTGTCATGTAATTACACCACAAGCAAGGTAGTGATTAATATTGTATTTCAACATGTGGCACTGACTTTGAATGAAGTAATTTTAAACATCTGTTCTTTGTTCAGCTTTAAGCTTATTATCACTTCTTAGAATAAGAACCAGGAAGAATCAAATTCAAATCTGTGCATATTACATAAAACTTCAAATGTATTACTTACACAAAATGATTAAAAAAGAACGAAACGCAAACGAATCTCATTTAAAGTGCATCTCTGAAACCCCTTTTGCATTTAAAATACATTTTATATTCTAACTTTCTCTTTTCATACTTGTTATGATATTCGCGTAGAGCCACCTTTATTACTTTTCTGCAAAGCCCAAGCGTGAGCAGCGATTTGATGTAATGAAATAACTTGATGGGCCCAAGATGAAACGTTTTCACTGAACAGGATTGGTGTGTCAAAGACATGTACTGAACAAAGCTCTGAGCGAATGCCACTGAACTCATTTTACATAAATACAGATTGCATATGCATGCAACGTATCTCATTACTCTTAATGATTTTGTTGATAGGCATTATTAGTTAAATGGGTTTTCAAGAAAGTTGTCAGGTCTTTCACGAACGGGATAGTGTAGAAAATGGAACGGAATTTGATGGAAACGAGGAGCCAAGAAAAAATTTGAAACATTCACGGTCACAAGGACTTCGAAGAAAGAGTTTCCTTGCACAGTTTCTGTTGAAAAGTGGCCTTTAATCAAGATATG
>JAHZMU010001318.1:0-10203 GCA_027743725.1 Rambutsinella grinnellia | reverse complement strand
AATCTAAATCACTGTCAAGTATAGAACGAACGTAGTTAATTGGCGATAACAAATATCTGATAACATTTTGGACATTGCAGATAAGCACGAAATAATAGGATGGCATAAATTATCACTTGGACATTAGCAATTATATTTCATTCGCCATTTGGCTATAGATCTCGTATCAAATTATTTTTCAGGCGAATTTGAACCATATACCCTTCCAAAATGTATTCCAAACTATTTCAAATTTTTCTTTTATCATTTGCTTGTGCAATCACTGCACAATCAGCAAATCTAGGAGAGCCCTGTCCTAATGGGAACGACGATTGCAAAGATATCGTTTGGGGCTATTGTGACACATCTTTAGCTGAGCACAGATGTATGTGCGAATCAAACAGAGTGCCACACCCAGACGTTACAAATAATCCAAATAAGTGTGTCCTAATCCAAACAAAACTTCACGGTTCTTGCTCTGAAGCTCCTGCTGTCCAATGCATTGGAGTTCCAGGGTCATCCTGCTCCCCAGGCGGGACTTGTGAGTGTAACGCAGGCACTCATGTCAACGACCCTTATCTGAGGGCGTGCCTCCCAAAGGTTAACAGCTTACATCAACCCTGCTCCCAATCAGTTCAGTGCCAACCGGCACATAGCTCATGCTCAGTAAGAAATGGAACAATGTTTAAATCTTGCAATTGCCTCGCATCCCATCTCGAGCATGAGCTTCCTCATGAAGGTTGCATTGAGGTAAATATATCCCCATTCAAATCTTAACATTTTTAGCAGTTATTTTAACCATTATATTTTACAGATTGTTCGCGAGTTAGGCAAACCATGTCGGTGGAACATTCAATGCGAGACTGGCATAAGTTCTGACGCACGCTGTGGTGCTAACGACACTTGTGAGTGTCCAGCAGGCACTAAAACCGTAAACGGCAAATGCTACAGAGATAAAAAATATGGAGAGCGCTGTGAGGTCAACGAGCAATGCACAAATACCGGAACGAGCTGCCTTTATTCTGTCCCCAGCGGCTCTCCAACTTGTCAATGTCCTTATGGCACCCTAAAATATTTACCAGAAGACAGCAATACTGTAGCCGAGACTATTTGTAAACCAATCAAAAAGATTGGAGATGATTGTACTGAAAATTTAGATTGTTCCCATTCCATCGGTGAACATTCTAGTTGTAGCCAAGCTAGAAAATGCATTTGTTCCGAGGAGACTGTCGTCAGTAATAATGGAACGAATTGTTTAGAGAAAAATGTAAAGCCCGGGGACCCTTGTGATGACGCCGTGCAATGTGCAGGATTCACTCTAGATTCTACTAATGGAGTATTTTGCAATCCACATAAGATGTGCAGTTGTCTTGTAGGTTTTGAAAGGGATGGGGAGACAGGCTGTAAGGAGAGGAAGTATGAAGATGATGATAATAATGATGATGACAATGCATCTGGGAGGGCAACGGTTAGTGAAAGTATTATTGTTGCGTTTGCATTCTTAGCTATTTTTGGAGTTCGGGCAAATTAAATTATAAATATTTGTATGTAATTGGCAATTACAATTTTATTTTAAAATAAAATGGATTCAAATGATTTTTCTTTATCCCTTTTATTTCAAAATAACAAAAATTCCAGATTAATTGATATTAGATTCATTGCAAAAATAAGCAAATCCTTTTAGAAAGAAGCATCCCAATATTAGCATGCGAAATTCAAGGGCAAAAAACTACTCATATTTGTATTATAGCAAAATCCAATATTGCTAAAACTTTGGACTAATATGCAAGTATATTTAATATTAAGCTTACTAAGCGACTACTTCAACAACAAAATAAAGAGTTTGCAAAGAAAACATACTCCGCAGCCTGAAAAAAGTAAAATTATTTACTCTCATATAAAATTGTTTGCATAGAATTTTTCCTTGAGGACGCCACTCCCAACTCCTTAACACGAGCGCATTAGAAGAATAAATATTATTAGAATACTTAAATATTACGATGAATAAAAAGTAACCGAAATATTGCAGTTACTTTGCAGAAATGCTTCAGAAATTAGGAAGACATAAAAGCTTTATGATATTAGTAAAACGATTTAGAATTTAGATTACCGACTAATTTTCATGATGACAAGTAAAAATAAAATTTATTTCGATTTTTATGGCGTGAATCAATCCACTGTCGACACTGTCCTTTCAACCTACCCTAGAATGAGCGACTTTTATGGCAACAACCAACACCTCCCGTCCTCCAGAATACTCCTCAATTATAATCATCTCATTTATTGTCGCGTTATCCCTAAACTGTTCAATGATAACTCCAAAAACCCATACATCCCTCCAAATACCTCCAAACCTGCTTGACCGCAAGTTTGGAAGTATTATTCCTTACATGATTACAAACATAGCTGGAGGGAGAAGTGCTCTAACTTTATGGAACTTTTATCGACTTATAAATAATAGCAGAATCGACTTGCCCGAATACTATCAAATGAACGAGCTATTCTACAATTTTGTCTACTGTGGAATTAAACGCAAGAAAGAAGACGTTATCTGGTCATTCTCAATATTTACTGAGAAATTTGATGTGCCGTGTTGGATTTTATTTGTTGTTGCGATAATCGCCATCTCCCTTCTGGAAATGATTAATTCCGATAAGGTTCCAAAGAAATTTACATTTTTGCCAGCATTGTCAGTTCTTCTTACGCCGGGGTATGCGGGCAGAGTTAGTAAAAGTGAGCTTTTAATTGCTTGGATGTTTTGCGCAACAATAATCAACATTTATTACACCGGTTCCCTTACAAGCCATTTAATCAAGCCTGCGGAAGAGTTCTCCTTTTCATATTTGACAGAAGCGGAAAGCGAAGGATATAAATTGATTATGGAGAAGGACTACTTACTCCGATATTGGAATGCGACAATTCATCCTTACTCATTCAATCAAGATAAGGCTATAAAATTTTCTGAAGATTTGAAGGTTTTTAGCAGAATGCTGAAAACCGGAAGCGTAATGATGAGCCCTACAAACTTTGTGGAACTTTTGGGGTACGGCGAGAAAACAATGTTTACTGCTAGATGGCCAGTTGTGATTGACAGATTGCAGAAAACTAAATATAATATTTTGCTTAAGACAAAAGGAAAGGATACAAGAGATTATAGTGGTATTAAAAGAAATTGTTGGATTGGAAAGAGATTATTTAGCCCGGCACAAATTTGGTATGGATTTTTACCTCCTGGAAGTAAACTGATTAGGGAGAGGTTTCAGAGTGTGATGGAATCCGGAGTTTTTGACAGGTGGAATAAGGAATACAAGGCAAGTGCTTATTCCCACAGGGTTCAGAGTAGGTCAAAGGTTATATCCCCAACTCATGTGGTGAAAGAGTTTGTGGATGTTGAAGCGCTCAAAATGGAAGGGAAAGTGTTGAAAGTTTTTGTGGTTTGGATGGTTTGTGTGGGAGTGTGCTTGGTAGGATTTGGAGGTGAAGTGTTAACAAAATTTATAGTAAAAATGAAATAGAAATTCTCATTATTTACAAGTAAAAGTTTAAAAAATTTAATAACTTGGATCACGCATTCTTACAACCTATTTTTTCTGTAAAAATTTAAACTAAAAATGTTTAGATTCATTTTTATCATAAAACATGTAGTGTCATCACTTCCACCAAATATTCTTGTCTCCTTTCGCACCCACATTTGCCATCAATTTTCTTCAATCTTCAATCCTTGCAGAGCAGTATTCATTTTGTCAATTTCTGATTGATCACCACCATCCATGGCGGTCTCCAAAGCTTTCTTGATTACCTCATCCAGCAATATCTGTATTTGAAAATGAAGATTACTATTTACTAAAAAATAAATTTGCTGATCACTTAGAATCAAAGATAAGGAGTTGTAACTACCTGTTGTTTGAATAATGATTCACCCAACGAAAGTACCGGCTTCAATTGAAATTCGTCGGTCACCCTCTCGGGAAAGGTGAAAATGTCACGAATTCTAATAAGTGAAACTTCAAATCTCTTCCACGTTTCAGGCACCACAGTTAGGAGATCTCCATCTTGAATTGATTTCATAATTGTCGGTTTCACCTGCGTCAGAAAGCACAAACAAACAAGATATTCATTCGTTTTCCAGTGAACGGCAATAATTATCATTTACAATAAAGTATTGGAACCTTCTCAGTCAAATGATTTGAAAGTAAATCCTTCAGCACATCATGAAGCAATGATCCGTACTTGTAGAGGGTTAAAGTATACACGTATCTGTAGGAATCCTCGAAAGAACAAGAAGGGTTGAAGTTGTCCTCAAGGCACTCCTGAATAGCGACCTTCACCACTCCCCAAATGCGATCAAACTCTGGTTCCTTACTTACCTTAATGGACATTGGAAAGCATTGAACTCTGGGTTTGCCTCCAGCCATGATTGAGCAGTTGGTTATTTAATGACTCCTGTCAAAAAGTTAAAAGCCAGCTGACTCCAAAATTAACGCTTAATTTAATGAAACAAATTGTTAAGTTGAAAAGGCAATTTCGCTAATTATAAAACAGGGTCCATAAATTTAGTCACTCAACTCAGATATAAATTGGATGAATCAATATCAAAACTTATTAGGAACAAGTTTCACAAATTCTTTCACTCGTCTATTATGAGAATCTCATAAATTGGTCGTGTAAAAACGTTTGTAAACGTTTAAATAAGAGTTATTGGATATTGTCAAAAACGTTTAAAAACGTTTTTACACGATATCCAATCAAATTGATTGAATCAATAATATTTTCAATTTTTATTTTCACCGTTAAAAAACACAGCAGACAAAGCGAGAGTAAACCAGCGCGTCATGACGCGTCATCATCACCTCGGCATGTCATGAGGACTTCTCCTTCCGTTTCAAGAAGAGCTCCGTGACTTTTCATCTCTGCTGTATAATTTTTTTAATTACGCACTTTTTGCTATAGGTTTTTCAATTTTTACTTTACAACATTTTGTTTGACATTTCCAACATCAACGAAAATAAAATTTACTTAATTTAATTAATTTAAAAAATTCGATCACACCAACCATCCTACAAACTAATTTTACATATTTATAAAATAATATAAAATTAAAAATGCCCTGCTCTTTAATGTTGACCTAACAAAACCGGATTAACTGTCAAGATCACTTCCAGCGAAATATTCCTTATATTCTTCTTTCGCCCCAACATCTTCAATCATTTTTAGAGCATTTTGTATTTCGTCCACTTTTGACTTATGTACTCTATCCATTGCAGTTTTCAAAGCTTTCTTGATTACCTCATCCAACAATATCTGTATTTGAAAAGAATAGTGCTAATTAAAATAAATTTGAAATAAAAAAATAAGATCAGAAACTAACTTGTTGTTTGAATGATGATTTTCCTATTGAAAGTATCGGCTCCAATTTATTTTGTTGCACATGTACTCTATCAATGTACATGAAAATGTCACGAATCTCAACAACTGAAGTTTCTAACTTCTTCCAAGCTTCAGGCATTATAGTTAGGAGATGCTCATCTTGAATTGATTTAATAATTGACGGTTTCACCTGCATGTCAGAATGTCAGAAACATTAAATTTGAAAAATGAAAGGCTTATTCCAAATAAATTATTACCTTCTCAGTCAAGTGAGTTAAAAGTGAATCCTTTAATCCATCGTAAGCAAATGTTCCATACTTGCGCAGGGTTAAAATGTAGGCTTTTCTGTAGTCGTCTTCATAAGAACTTTTTGAAGGTTTGCCTTCCAAGCACGCTTGAATAGAGATCTTCAGCTCTGCTAAAATTTCATTAGCATGTTCTTGCTAAAAGAAACAAAGTTTTAATATTTTAGATAATTATAACCGTATTTTTTCCATAAACTAATTGATGAATAGTAAAGTTTATAATTACGTCAAGTGTCATCGGAAACGCTCGCATTCTTTCCTTGCCTTCGGTCATGATTAAGCTTTTTAAATTAACACTTGCCAAAAAGTTTATAATGAACTTGCCAGCGAAATCAAAAAATAAAGTTAAATAAAGTTTTCAACTTAATGACACATTTTAATGAATTTATTTGATAACAAGCTGAACACGCTGGTTTGACGAAATGGGAAATCAGCTGCAAATAAAATATTTTGGCCTTGCTACTATCAGCGTATATTATGTAATGTAACAATCATTGTCATGATATGAATATGAGTCATCCTTTTTTGCAAATTGTTTGCTTGGGAACTGAGAATAGTGAACATGCAGAAGCAACAAAGTCGTACAGCGCACGAATGCTTGCCCGATGGCCATGCTATAGTCAAATACATATACATATCTATAATCATTCTTAAACATGAAATTTGGCCTGTCCATCCCAAGTCAAATTGTCTTTACGGCATTTTCCCGACAAGAAGCAACTTAAATATACGGCAATGAAAACCCCAAAGAAAAATGCCGTGTGGTTCGAGTACCTCTTTTGAAGTCAACAGGCTTCCCATGCCCAATCAAATTTACACTAATTTTGGCATTTTCTTTACTTATCCTTTCCAAAATATAAATAGAGCGGGGCGATTGTTGTGAACCAATTGTGGTCATTGCTCTTGGATTTTTTCGCACCAGATTTTCCATTGACGTAAAATTGACATTTGATTTCGCAAAATGCAGAAACATTTTGTTTATTTTATTGATAAAGATTAGAGATATTGATAACTTGTTGCTCTCTAAATTGCTCTAAGTTGGAGAGAAGATGGATCAATCCTCTACCAATACATCTTACACAACATTTCCCGTCTTTATGTGCTTTCTCCTCCACCTGCCCAACAATGGTGTTGAAGAGTGCTACACAGAAGATAACCAAACGAAATGTATCCATTGTCCAGTCTCCAGCAGATTTGTTTCTGGAGAAGGAATAGATGAATATTATTCTTCCGGGCATAAGGCATCCCTCGTTATTGGACTATCTACTATTACAATTGCAATCTTGGCTGTTGCGACAAATACGGTTATTATTGCGGTTACCCGAAGGCAAAGAAATAAAAGGTCTTTCGAGACGCTCTTGGGAGTGTTGGCATTTATCGATATGTTTTATAGTATAACGGTGGCACTTTGTTCGGCTGCGATGCTTATTTGGCTTCGTAAGTGAAAAACATTTGAATACTTTTAAAATTTATTTAAATTGCATGAACTATTTTTCTCCTTAGAAAATGTTAATAGAGGCGTGACCACATTAGCCGTTTATTTTATTACGATGGTTATAAATTTTTTCTGTAAGTACAAATTTAATATTGGCTCATTTATGCAAAAAATGCTAAATGTTTGTAAACTTTTATGTAGGCAAATCATCATCAGCTTTCCTTACGCTGGCGATAACGCTGGAACGTTATCTGTGCGTTGCCTATCCAGTAAAAACAAGCCATTGGTTCACCCCTCAAAAGACAAAATTGATAGCTTTATCCGTTCTTTCTCTCTCCCTTTTCCTTTCAATTCCGAGATTTTCCAGTTGCTACATTGCCCAAAACATATTCAAGAAAATACAAAGCATGTCAAAATTGGACCACGTTTTGTACGCTTCAATCTTTTACAAATTTTGGTATGAAGACACCCACTCATTCTTTGACCGGATTGACTTTGTCGCACCGTTTCCCCTGTTATTAATTTTTAACGGGTTAATATTTCGGCACGTGAAACGCTTTTCGGAACGGAGGAAAGAACTGAATTTGACACAGAAGAAGGATATTCGCGCTGTCAGAATGTTTTTTCCAGTGGTTGTGTTTCTATTTATAGGAAATGTGGTTCCGTTCGTGACGTATTCGTTGTACGATTTTGGAACTTTTTACAGAGAAGCGTATTTTGCTTCTAATCTTGTCATGTCAATTAATGCTTTTGTGAACCTACCAATCTATTACTGGAGGAGCTGGAGCTTCCGGCAAGAGACTAATTCACTGTTGTCAAGTTGGTTTCCAATGTTGTTTAGCAAGACCAGAAATGAAATGACCGCATCCGCTTATATCACTCCAACTGCAAGCTTATCAAACCAAATGGGACATTAATAGTTTATCTAGTGTTTATAAGTTTAAGATGATTAAATGTGTCAAATAATAAGTATAATGATGTGCGTAAAAATAATAAAAGCAGAAAAATACACTTCTAATTGCAACGAGTATTTTGCATTACGCATTCGCATTCAAACAGCTTTGAAGGGACAAGTCCCGTTGATGTTGTCAATTGCTATTCAATCCAAGCAATTGTATCAAGGTCAAACATCATTTACTTGAACAAGCAGCAACAGCACATTCCTTATAGCGATATAACGCATCTCAACTACAGTCAATGACATTATTTTATGAGTTGCGTTTAAAGCGCAAGCGATCACCAAATGAATTTAGTATTACACAAATTACAATTATGCTGACCATTTGGATGACTTTTTTCATTTTTAGCTACATTTTCCTCAGACCGGTGTGTATTATCGTGTTTTAAATTAGCTATAAATTGTTCGACTTATTTTAAAATATGCAAAGAGTTGATTATAAAACCAAAAATAGTACTCGGTAAGCATTCCAGACGCAAATGCTAATTAATGAATATTTTCTGGTCTGCAGTCATCTTTATCGCCTAAGAAGTGTGGCCATTCTCAGAAGATTCTTTCTACAGGCTAATCTTTTTTTCGTGGAAGTGGTTTTGGTGGAGTGTTTTTGGTGGAGTGTTTAGTATGCATGGAACTGACTTGCTGGATCTCTCACCAGCCAACCTTACTCACTAAGCGATAAAAAGTTGCAAAACAACTTTACTTGTGCTCAAAGTAAAGCCAGATTCATTTTTAAGCAATGCAATAAGTGTTGTAACGCGAAAATCAGTAGAATTTGCTGACCCGAATATGTTATCTGTATTTATGAAATTCCGACTCGACTCCACTATACCAGTTATCATTTGACAAACAAGGCAGCATGTTTTGCATGAAAATGTGCAAATTTCTTGCTGCATTTCCATTTCTTTTTAAAGCACTCATAAAATATTCGTGAAAATGTCATTTTATAGTCGAAACCAGTTTTAATTTATGTGTTCGTTTTAGTTAAAGATTACAATGCTGCAATTTTCTAGAAATATCCTAATTATAATTTATTCAATACATTTTTTATCTACCGCAACTAGTCTAGTCACTCAAAATGCTGAAGTAAGCGGAGCCGTAACGAATAGAACCGCCCAAATTTCTGATAGAAAAGTGTGGGTAACATATAACAGTTCAAGTTTCAAACAAATCAGTGTTCAAAATGATACTACGGAGCTCCAGGTTATTGCACCTTTCGACCAGCGATTGTCCTTGGATTGTCATCACAATTGGGAAATAGAACCATTTGATTATGTCAAATTTGAATATATCGGGGTTAACGTAAGTCTAAAAAATTACTCGAGTACAAGTTAATTAGGAGTTTTTTAATTGTAGAAAAATTACGCTAAACCTGATCCAAAGGATTTTGGAAATGTCACTATTATTTATTCTTTCAATCTACAAAAGAGGAGTCCGGTTGTGAGAATTGTATGCAAATCTCACAAAGATGATATTAAGAAATCTACTTTAATATACGGCGGAGGTAAAAAAGGACATAAATTTCAATATTTGTTCATAATTTTTATAAAAGTCATATCATTTCAGATGGAATTGAACCTTTTTTATACAAATCTGATTCGCTCAAGCCATACATGCTCAACAGGACACATATTGCGCTCCCGTGCATCTTAAACTATCCATTAAGAAACCACTCTCACTTTAAACTGGAGCTTTACAAAGATAAAAAGCTCTTACAAATTGAAAATAGCGCAATCCAATACATTCCAGAAGTCGGATACGTCACAGACTTTGAAAAACTTGGAACATTTGGAAAATACGAATGCAAAGTTGCAAATTCAACTGACGATGATCAAGTCACTCTGGATTTTAATCAGTCAAGTTTAATTTATCTTTCATCTTCTGACTTAGCAGAAAAGACTGTTCCTGAAAGACAAAAACAAACTTTTAAGTGTTCATTACCACGATCAAAATTCCAAGATGGGATTGAATGGTTTTATAAATTTGAGAATGGAAGTTTTAGCCAAATTAATTTCAATTCTAAGCCTAATCCTAATACTACTGAAAAGTACTATCAAGAAATCGTAAGCGTCAGCCTTGTCAGCGCGGACATAAAGCATGTTGTTTGCGCTGCTAATGGAACTCGAGATGTGACTGATATTTCATCCCCATCAGTTTTCAAT
>JAHZMU010001317.1:0-10647 GCA_027743725.1 Rambutsinella grinnellia | reverse complement strand
TGTCAAAAATTAATGGCTTTGGCTTGTCTCTTTAGCCAATGAAATACTTACGCGTAAAACAGGAACCACGAATCATAGCTTATCTTATTTCCCCCAATGAGAAGCGAGATAACAAAACAAAAGACCTGACAGAAAACTACACAATTCCATTAGGAAAAAATACAAAGCTAATATCCTACCATATCTCACAAATAAACAAGTAAAAATATTTCATGTCATTCTTCCAGTCGTCTTCTTCTGCTCCTTTGTAACTCGAATTTGCCTCCTCTCCCTCTTAGGCCCACCTATCCAATCTTCGCCTTCTCCAAAGCTCTCGTCTTTGTTGCCATCCTCAATCCCCCCACAGGAGAGGTCTAAGCCTACCTTATTTGATTGAAATGTCCATTACCCTGCTCGCTTATTCATGCCGCGTTCCATACGATATTCCAAAGAAGCTCTCGAAATTCTACATTTTCCCAGTGATTTTTGGACTTGTCTTGTGGGCTTTTTATGAGAATGGAATAACCGGTTTGGCTATAGCTCCGAGGAAGCCGTGGTTCCCCAAAAGTGTTTTAGAAGGGGTTGAAAACGAGTACAAAATTGTTTTAATGGTCGATTTGGATTGGACATTGCAATTGACGTTTTGACTATGTACATCCAGTCATTAAAGAAGATTAAGGACATGTCGCGTACCATACGGTTGGTTGATGATGGTGCCATTTTTATAAGAGATTCGCTCATACTCGGTTTATTAGGAATTAGTGGGAATAAGAGACGTAGTTTATTTGACAATTCAATATTGACTGATGATAACGAGAGATATGGAGAAAGTCACTTGATCCTTAATGACTTGGTGAAATTGGCGTATCGTGATCGAATTTGCTCTACCAAAGTAGAAAAGGAGGGACAGCCTACATACTGGCATTTCGATACGTTTAACGTTTTCTTGCTAAAAGAATCCACAAGGAGAATGGTTGAGATGGGTTTGTTTGTGAAATTTAAGCGGAGTGATCCAAATTTCCTTGCTGAGGTTAATCGATATAAGAAAAGCTTAATTAATGAGTTGCACGAGGCAGATGAGCTTTCAGGAAAAGAAATTTTACAAAAAATTATAGATTTGGGGGAAGGATCAGATGATGACGCTGCAGACCCGCAGAGGCTTCTAGATTTATATGGTTTTTCTTATAAAGACTTGGGGGGTAAGAAAGGGATTCTGAAAAGGGTAAGGAAGGCTTTGCCACCAGATGATGAAGAGGGGAGCAAACCAGATATAATTAATTTGATAAAGCTTGCTCCAATAGCAATGCTGATGTGTATTTGTTTTGGGGTGGGATTAATAGCACTAGTTTTTGAATTAATATCCGACTTGGATTCAATTAATTCAATTATTAGAGTTTATAAAATGCTTGTAGAAATAGCTAATGTTGTGGGGAGTGGAGGGGTGAAATTGATTTCAAAATCATTTAAAAATTTAAAAAGGCTTGGGTGTGGATTGTTGAAGTATTTTAATATTAAATAAATCGTCTTTTGAAATTAAAAATCTTAATGGAATTATTAATTATAGAGTTAATTTAAATATTTTTATTAAAATTGTACTGACGCAAAAATTTGATATTAATGAAAAATGATTTGAGCTACAAACACAAGTAGCAAAAATTATTTTACCGTGAATCTAATCTTTACTTAAAAAATGCAAGCTAATATAATCTCAAAACCTGTTTTTTTTTCACGAGATGAATAAAGAATTACGCATGTCTCAGGTTAAAAGTTCAAGTGAGTTGGAGTTGCAGAGTAGAAAACCATATGGAGCTAGTCTTAAAACATTGTAAAGACGCATTATTGGAAACCTTTCCTAAATTTTAATTAAGCTGATATCGAAAAGTTAAAAATTATTTTGGTTAGTCTAAAATGCAAGGTGTTAATACGTTAAAAGGTGTGGGCGCCTTGTCCACATTACAAATAAGAGAGAACCCTTTAGAGAATGATATTGTAAGTAAAATGAAACATTATTTTATTTTTTATTGAAATATTTTTATTTTCTTATCTTCTCTCTAGGTAATTAGCTCTATTCTATCATTTCTCAAAATGAAAGAGGTGAAAACCTGCCGCTTTCTAAACAAGCAGTGGAATAACAACTGCTGGCGAAGAATCCTCCAACAAAGCCGTAATCCCTGCAGGTTACAACTATGGGACCTTTCCGACGATAAACGCCAAGAGATTCTCTCCTTACTTGAAAATTACTTTCCACTAGCCAAGCGGGTTTCTATTGCAGACGATTTCTTAGAAGATGTTGATAAAGAAGGAAATCTTTTGAGATTCTTTAATGATTTAGCTCCAACTCTTACTGATTTGCATATGGATATTGATGCATTTGAAGATGATTTTACTGACACAAGTTATCCGGAAGGCTTGACGTTTCCTGAGCTCAGAAGGTTAAGCGTCAATTTTAACTCTTATAAGAAACAATTCAAATATTTTGGATTGGTTCTAGGGATTTTTCGAAACGCGCCAAAGCTGATGGATATCTCAATATCAATAATGGCAAATAATTTGGGAGAAGATTCAGTACAGCCTTTGGTAAATGTTTTGATAGGAAGGGAAATAACAAGCCGGTTAACTACGCTACGTTTAAGCACAGAAAAAATTAGTAACGCTCAGTACGATTTGATTTCTAAAGGGCTAAAATTACGAATGTTGAGGTTAACCGCAGTAACTTCGGCTGCGGAGGGCATTATGCGTTTCCTTAAAAGTCAATCAGATTCATTGGAGCACTTGCAGATATGTTTTAGCTATAATTTAAGTGCTAACTTCAAAATTCCTGTTATGGCAAGGTTAAAAACTCTGGAATTTTTGGGTCTCTACGAGTGGGAAGTGAATGAACGTATTCAGTATGGAGTTCAACTTCCGGCATTAGAATATTTGGAATTTAAAGGAATGTACTGGAATAGAATTTCTTTGGATAGTTATTTGAATTCAGGCAGAAGCTATAAGGGACTAGGGCGATGTCTTAGGACATTAAAACTCTTATTTCTTGCGGGGAGAATGCCATTACTCCCAAAACATATTGAGAATGCTGCGTATCTCTTTCCGAATCTGAGGAAATTGGAAATTCCGGCTGAATTGGAAATGTTAAAGAAGGTTTTTGTTGGGATGAGGAAGTTGCAAGAGCTGATATTACATTATCAGTTTTATCAGAAGGAAAAGAATGGCAAAAGCCCAATTGATAATTTGCTAATGGGAGTTAAACTGGATCAAGTGGGGGATAATGAAATGGAATTTAATCGGGATGAGTCGCTTCTTGCTTTAAATGGCAAAAAGACAGTTTTATTATATAAAGGTAAATATGAAAAAGCTAAAATGCTTTCTTTGGAAATTTATAGAGCTGAAGATATTGCGAATAAAGAGCTTTGATGAGAATGACATTGGAGAAGTGGCTTGCCGCCGTGTTATCTTGGGAATGGATTCTCTTCAGCTAATTGAATTTGAATTATATAGAGAAAATTCAATTGGCGTCTCAAATGCACTTTTGAATGAAATGAGAAAAAAGTTTTTAGTTTTAATTACAAAAATTGAGACTTAGTTTTAGAGATTTTAGAAGATTTTTAGTAAATGAAAGAAATTTTATGTTTTTTATTTGCAAACAATGATATTGTCATAATAAAATGAAATCTTAATAAAATTGTCAATTCCAAAGTTAATTTCTTCTGGTAATTAATTGGTAAGGCCTCACCATACGTTCTAGGTTTGTCGCATCTCCTCATTGTAATAGCTTTATCCATTCACAAAATGTTTTACTTGTAAGCAATATAAAAGACTACACCCAGCATGACATAAAAACTCGAATATTACACATTAGCTTTGAGACTATGACTGTTTCTTAAAACCTAAAATGAAAATATTAAATCAGTCATCTCAACTTCAATCAACCCGTCATTTATTTTTAGCTTGGACATGACCACATTTCTTAGTAAATAGATTATTGAAAATGATAGCAAGGAAAAGCTACTAGAGATAAATTATTTGTTTGCAACACAATACCTTTTAATTGGTTATCCCGCACTCCCGCACATGATGAACATAATAAATAGCAAATGCCTCAATGCTTTTTAAAGCATTACAAATTCAATCTTATTGTGTATTCATCGCGTCTTCTCATGAGAGAAATATTTGTTGTGGCTATGACCAAGAACAATGCTAAACAATTAGTCAATGAACTTCACTACCTTCTCCGTAAATGATTGACGTGAATGATTGGCATGGTGTCTTTTACCGCTGATATTCAAAATCAGTCTATTCTTAAGCAACTGGGTTGGGTTTCTCAGTAACCAACATCCTACCTTCCCAACGGAAAATTCACGCATATTAAGTAAGTATAAATAGACTGGGCTTGACTTTGTTGAGAATAATTTTTTTTGCATCTTCAAAAGTATTGTTGAAAACTGCAGGTTTTTTTAAATGATAGGAAATAATATTTGCGCAGCTTTGCTTGCGCTACTTGCCCACTTTTGCCATGTCCAATCCCAATTCACTGCTACTATTTACGAACATCCGGATTACAAAGGTAATTTATTTATAAAGCAATTATTCTGATTGATTTCATTTTTTTTAATTTAGGAAATTCCAAGCAGGTCGTGGTTAACAGATGTGAAAACATTCTCGACTTTGATGACCAAGCATCAGCCATCCGTACAACTGAATGTGTTATCATGTATGAAGATCCGTGCTGTCAAAGGCCCTCAGTAAGATTTATGCGGGATACTCCTAATTTTCCACGTGGTACTCATGACCTAATGTCATCCCTAAGCCCATGCGGGAACTATCGAGCGCCTCTACCTCCTACTATAAGAGAGACTTGGCTTGGGCACAATCAGACTATGCGGAAGGTGGCTGAGGATGGAGATGTTTCTATTTACTACAATAATGACATGAGTAGGAAGGCTTTGGAGAACCACCGGGATTACTTGTATAATCTGTGGGAGTATGTGAAGGAAAATTACGGAGCTTTTGGACCGGAAGGGGGACGACTTTCTGTTTATTTTCATTCGAACGTGGAAGGGCCACAGTATGGATTTAATTCGCTGCAGAGTTACTTTGACTGGAGAAGTTCGTGTAGGAACCTGATTGATTTGGTTGGTGGAAGAGATAAGTGGGCGAGTAATCTTACTGGGGTTAATTACGCTCTTGGTATGAATGAAGAAAGGGATCGAGTTGCAGGGCTGTGGTCCTACCCGAAGGATAAATACAGTTGGTTTAGGGACTGGTTTTTGCCGATTTATAATAATCATGGGGGAGTTAAAGTGCTCAGGAGCTATTTTGAAATGCTTGCCCAGCACTGGCCCAGAAGGCATAGTTGGCAGTTTGTAGAAAAGAGTATTAATTTGGGAGAGTTTGTGCATTTCTTTAGTGGAGCTGCGGGGAAAGATCTTAAGGCCCAAGCGAAGATAGCGTTTGCTTGGGATAATGATACTGAAAAAGAGCTATTGAAGGCGAAGAATGAGTTTCCAAATATTCGATATTAAAGCTCCAGTTTTTGGTTATTCTAGAGCTAAATAAAATTAATCTATTCTGCATGCGGAATTATTAATTAATTTAAATGATACTTGTAAAAACAGAGAACAATTTAATAATTGGGTTTTGAGACGTGTATTTTAGGCATGTTTAACGATTTTAAAATATGTTTGAAGAGATTAATTGTAAAATAATAATTGGAATATTATCTTTAGCGGCGATATTTAAAATATCATATTTTTATTTAAGCGTGTGATAAGAAATAACGCTAAATCGGACGCTGGCTGATGCATATTTAAATATGAAAATATTTGCACACGTCACAGAGCCAATAGTAAATATCCAACTGTCAATTGCTATTCATTTTTTATATTTACCCATTTTTAAAATGTGGCTGGACCACAAGCTGCCTAACCTCAACTTTATTCAACCTAAGTTTTTGGAATTGCGAGACTTAATTACAGGAAACTGGCAAAATATTGACAAAGTTAAAGCAAATTTTCTTCATCGTCTTCTCTTCCCCTTTCCTATACTCTGGTTGAAATAACGTAATATTTATTTCAATTTAAAGGAAATAATAACATTTTTGTCAGAATAGACCACAGGGAAAGCCAAGAATGGAGATGAAAAGGTGTTAAATTTGCTTCAGGGATAAATTTTCATTCTTATTCTAACATTTGAAATGGCAGAATTGCAATAGATATGAAATGTCTTAAAATTACTAATAAATCAAGATGAATATATTTTTCGAATGCTTCGTAATACTGATTACTCACTTGGTTGCCAGAAGTCTAGAAAATAATAGTGAATTGCAAGGAATTGGCTTCAAACGTGGTGAGGTAGCAAAACCTGCTAATCTTATTTTGAGTAAGTATTTATCATTCTTGGCCAATATTTCCAATTTAAACAAGAAATTTCTGAAAAGAATATGTTTTAGAGCTGGACCATATCGAGCTTTCAAACAAAACTTGTACAAAGCTTGATCTTCGTATACCACCAGCAATAGCAATCAACCATCACAATAAGAAACCAGCTATTATCCTTAGCGTTGGAAAAGACTCTCCAAAATGTATCGAACTATTCAAATTTGCTAAGTGTGAGGAAATGTCAATCCAATTCTTGAACACAACAAGAAAAAACTTGCTGCTTGATAGTTATGATTATTTCCAAACATTAAGTCGTCTTCTAAATTTTAACATCTATACCAAGTCCGCAGGCATCTGCCGCCTTCCAGAATATTTGAATGAGACGGAACTTGAGACGTGGAAGGGATTGTATTGCCAAACTAATATTTATCTTTCGACTAGTAATAAAATTTTAAATCAACTTTAATTTCCTCTTTGCTCCATTCATGTTTAACCTGCGTTACAGGCTCACACTTGAGAAATCTATCCGACATTTGGATAAAGGACGGCGGAGAATGTGAAAACATTGACAAGCATTTAAAAATTGCTGAAGCTTACGGAAGAAAGCCCATATTTACCTTATCATTTAATAGAATGAATGTCTCTACACCTACTTGCGTTCAGCTCCATTCTAATATAGATTGTAAAGGGGAAGTAATTCGTGTTATAATACCACCTTGTCCAACCTGTCCATATGAACGATTTATTATTTGGGAGTATTTGGGGGNTTTCATCAGAAGGCATGGGATAAGGCACACTGGGACCAGATGAAGGGAAAGGTTCGGACTCCAGACGACGCAATCTGGGCCAGGCTTCCGACTTTCCAGGAAGAAAGGAAAAGAGGAATGAAGATTGAAGAGAAAGGTTCGAACTCCAGACGACGCTATCTGGGCCAGGCTTCCGACTTTCAGAGAAGAGGAAAAGAAGAGGAAAGAAAAGATGATGGCGCTGAGAAGCAACAGCAAAAAAGAAGATTAAAGATTAAGTGATAATTTAGATTTGAAAATTATGAGAGAATTTTTACTTAATTTTTTAAAAAGAAAGAAGATGTAATGATAGGATGTAAGAATATCAGATCGCCCTGTAAAAGCGTACGAATATTTGAATGTTAAGCATGGCCTAAGAAAAGCCTTTATGAGATGATGCAAGACGAATTGTAAGCCATTCCATTCGAGGCAGTGCCCGAGTGTGGATCAACCTCTGTAAAGCTATTTCTAGTGGAGTTAAATAAATTATACGTTAGTTAAATGGAGATCTAACTGCTGGCCTACGATAGTCACATTATTTAAACAGTCCATTAGTAAAATAAGCAGAGGAGTAAAGAGCACTTTATTTACGATTCCGACAAGATTGGGGTTGAAGGAGAAAATTGCCAACTTGAAGGTTGTCAAACGATCAACGACTTACTCAACTTAACCACCACCACGGAGGAATTTGAAAACGTTACAGCAAAGAACATAACTGAAACCAATGAACAGAAGAATGTGGAGGGTGATGAATATTCGAAAAATGTAAACATATCAGGAGCAAAAAGTAATAATTATGAGAATGGCCTTGATATGAGTATAATAGGCCCGATAATCGGAATTACATTCGGGTTTATATTGGGATTAGCCCTCTTGATAATTTACCGACAATGTAAGCGGAGGGAAAAGAAGAGATGTCTGACTAAGAAAGAAGTCAGCGAATTTTATAAAGGCTCTGAGTCTTTGAGAGAAAATTCGATTCAAATGGAGGCGGAAAATGATCGCGTATCGCTGATTGAAGGTACTGGATATAATAAAGACTTTGAGGTTGAAAAAGGAAACTTTAGATTAAGCTGTTCTCCACTGGGGTCGGGTGCTTTTGGTGAGGTTTGGAAAGCGACTGTGATAAAATGTGGGAGGGAGATTGATGTCGCTGCGAAAATGTTGAAGCGAGGCTGCCCCACTACGACACTTAAAGGTTTTCTGTCTGAGATTAAAGTAATGGCTTATTTAGGACAACATGAAAATTTAGTTGGGATGGTTGGAGCTTATACGAAAGGATTGGATAGGGGAAAAGTAATTATTTTCACAGAGCTTTGTGGGAAGGGGTCGCTGGAAAACTATTTAAGGGCTTTAGACAAAGCTTTGCTATCGGAAGGCAGGTGTGAAGTTAATGAAACAGAATTGGCTTGTTTACATCGATGGTGTTTTGAAATTGCTAACGGAATGGAATATCTCACTTTAAAAAATGTCGTCCATGCTGATCTTGCAACGAGAAACGTACTTTTGAATGATGAAATGCAAGCAAAAATATCCGATTTTGGATTATCCCGACGGCTGTACGATTATGCAAATTATGTGAAGAACCAACAAGAGCCTCTGCCGTGGAAATGGATGGCTCCCGAAGCCCTTAAACGCTTTGAGTTTAACGAGAAAACAGATGTGTGGGCGTTTGGAATGACAATGTGGGAAATTTATTCTTTGGGGAGTATTCCATACCAGGGTTTAAATTGGACTGTTAATTTTTCCACGCAATTGGTTAATGGATTGAGGGAGGAAAAGCCTTTGCATGATAATTGTGGAATGTGAGCTAAGACATTTTTAAAATAAGTAATATTTGCTGAAATTTTATTTATGTTTTAGGTATACGATAATAATTAAGTGTTGGGACGTCAATCCCTCTAAACGCCCCACATTTTCCGATTTGAAAGGAGATATTGAAGGGGTGGGGGTAAAGCCAGAGTTACAGGTGTTGTAGAAGAAAAATGTAAAAAAAATAAATGACGATGGAGTTCATTTGCATTTGTATTATTTGTATAAGACGTCATTAAAGGATAAAATAAATTAATTCCAGACCACAGCACATGACTTATGTGATAATCTTATTTTTAAAGTCGCAATATATATAAGCGCAGCTTTTCTTTTCCAAATTAAGTGCAGACACTGAATGGGGATTAAAATTGCATGAAAATAAACCAAATAAGGACAGATTTGCATGTAAATTACTGTGAACAAAATCATTTTATGAGACATAGGCAGAAGTAATCTCAAAGGAATTGTAGTAGCTTATTCCAATTCCAGCTTAAAATCAAGCAAAATATGTCAAATAGTTCTTTTTTTAATTAAGAATTGCACAAATAATGCTGAATGTCAAGCAAAGTTTAACTGTGAAAATGGAGGATGTGCGTGCAAGAATAGAAATGCGAATATTTATGACCCAATAGAAGGCAAATGTGTAGTGGGAGCAGGAGAAAGGTGCAGAGGAAACGCCAGGCTGGACACTTGTGGCTCGAATGCGGCGTGTCAAGGTCCATACGATCGCTGCCAGTGTATTTCGGGATATGAAGGAATGTCGTACAAACTCTGCCATCCCGTTTTCAACACAAATTGTACTATCAAATGCGCTAACAATCTCGTATGCAGTTCAAGTGGAAGGTGTGATTGTCCAAATTCTAACATCCTAATATATAATAAATATTTGAAAAAATGTGATTGCCCGTCTGGATATGAGTTTATAAATGGAGCATGTTTAGCTACATATAACACGTCATGTTCTTATCCATCTGAATGTGCTCATAATTTCGTCTGCGTTGGGAAAAAGTGCGCGTGCCCATTTCCTAATCATCAAAAATACGATAGACTTGTAGGGATTGTAGAAGACGTGCATGAATATCTAGATTTGCCGAGTGCCGTACTGGAAACAAATTTGCACGAAAGTATTACGCAACACCTGTTATCTTTGAAGGAGACGCATAGCGTGTTGATATTTGTTAGTTGTAGGAGGAGAGGAATAGATGGGATTGCTTTTGACCAGTTGATTTCAGTTTTTGACTTGGAGACATGGATGTACACTGTGATCTCTATTGGTATTAATGGGATGATAGCTCAAGTAATTATCTCATTTAAGACAAAAGTTAGTGAGATTCATACTGGTTGTTATGCAACAATAGCTATTCTTCTGGAGAAGGATGTGCTGTCTAATTCAATAATGACTTTGATACATTTAAGGCCGCTGATTATTTTCTTTCTTTAGCAGGAATTGTGTTGTCAAATGGCTATAGAAATAATAACGTTTATAACATGGTTTTGCCGAGGGTGCCATTGAAGTAGAGCATTTATAAGCATTTATGAGCATGGGACAGTTGTCCTTGGACAATTTAAAAAATATTTTTTATTTACATTTAAACTTTCGCGGGGTAAAAATCGTAATAGGGGGTCTGGGTAATTTTTTAAGTGACGTTTTCAAATTCCCCATACTTTTTTACATATCCTTGGATAGTTTCATAAGA
>JAHZMU010001316.1:0-13883 GCA_027743725.1 Rambutsinella grinnellia | reverse complement strand
CTTTTCTGGATGTAACTTCCTCCAACTCTCTCAGATCATCTGACAGTAATTCTTCAAACATAAAAGGCTGTACACTTTTATACCCGCAAACTATAAAACTAAGCGAGTTTGAAATATCTGGGAAGACAAGAGAAATATGGAGTGGACTTGAATCATTTGTTAATTGCGATGAGAATCTGGACATTAAATATTGCATTTTGCCTTTAACATTCATCCCATTAACGCACAGAGTTGTTGTTCCCGCTATTTCAAATGAATAGTTTCTAAAGACTGAAATCCACATGTGAGAAATGACTATCCGGATTCTCTTTGCAAGGGTATCTTCTTCCCTGTTAACTTCTAAAGGGTTTTTAAGATGACTTCTACAGTGACAAAACTCCTCTCCTAATACACTATCCAGATTTCGAAGACGAAAGCTAAGCTGATCAGAATTGCCCACTATTTCATTTGAAGCCCAATTATTTCGAATTACGTAGTTTTCTTTCATTTCCATTTCGAAAACTAACCAAATTATGTTCCAAGCTGGGACACTTTTACTCAGAGATGATTTTGCCCAGTTAATTACTGAATACTTTGTTACCCCATTTGGTTGAGTTTTTATAACCAAAATGGAAATCTTTGCTGTTTGCCCTGGAATGACTTTTCCTAATTCATTTTTAAAATTATCTTCTATTAAATTGCTATTAAAGTACCAACCTTTAGGTTTTAGATAAAGTAGCAAAATATTAACCAAAGCGTTTTCTGAATTCAGCTCATTTTTTAAATTCAACCAAAATTGATTGAATTTGCCATCGAGAAAATAATTCACATTGAAACGTGGTGGGAAGAGATCAACTTGGACTTCACAATTTGGCTGTTTTGAACTCAAAACATATTTGAACTTATTGAAGCTAGAACAAATTAAATCCCAATTTTCGGTGTAATTTGCGAGTGAAATGGTGGGACAAATTTGAAAGGCTAATCCCTTCCCTTCCATTACCCATATTATTTTATATTCTTAAATAAAACCAGTCACAGGTTTTCGAAGTAATATAGGCAGGTTCCCACTAGAAAGTTGGATTCCAGCAAAATTATTTACGAGTAGCTGGCAGCGTTTTCCCAAAATATCGAGTTTAGTCAAATCCACCTTCTCCGGCAACGGCTCCCAAATAGAATAAATTTCTTTGGAAAGTCTTGCAAGGAAAACATTGTTTAATGGGGTGGATGCGTTTATAATATTTTTGGCATAGGAACCAAATACATAAGCTGTGAGCAAAAGTAAAAAAGACAGGATCATTTTGGGTTTAAGAAATTAGCAACAACAGTCGAGTCAGAGAAACAGAAAGTTGTGAAACAACATAGGGACGGAGCTCTGTATTTTTTTTTATAGTCAAAATGTCAAAAATTTGCTCAATAAATTTCAAGAATTTAGAAACGAGTTAATTTCGTGTCCCTGAAATTGATAGAGTTGTTATTGAGTCACTAAAAATTCAATTTAGTAGTGAAATTAAGCAGTAAATTTTTTCAAGTAATCATAATCATCATCATCACTGCCACCGGTTTGCTTGATATCCATCACGCTGAAGGATGACAGACAGTACTTGAACTGCCTAACCAGGAGAAGGAACGAGGGGGAAGACTATACTTTCAAGAACGAGAACATGGCAGAGTATTTGTTGAAAAGACACGTGATGTGAGTAATACTGTTCCATGTGTCTTTCTGCTCAACAAAATCTTTTGCTAAGGCAAGTTTTTGTATTATCAAATTTATCATATTCAAGTATTTGAGGACTAGCATTTACACATCTCTGTATTCTGAGGAAAACCGCTAATTGTCATCCACACAAACAATGGAAGTGGAGATGGAAGATTCCGACATGGAGGACTATGCGAGGACTATGCTAGGCGGCTGGTCCGAAGACTCGAGCGATTGCGACAATAGCGATGATGTCCACTCGGATTTCAAAATCTTCAAAAATGACATTGACTGTGCATTATGTGATGGACCCATAATTTGTGAGAAATGGAATGTGAGAAAAGAATTCCTACAGTGTTCTTATTGTTTTAACTCTTTTCATCGTGTCAAATGTTTGTTATCCTATTCGGATAAAACTTTCAAGAGACTAAAAGAAGATAGAACCTCAAGTTGCCCCAGGTGTTCACCTGAATTTCAAATGAAGACAGTGGAGGAGGCATTGGAGATCGACGCGGAGAAGGATGAAAGTGATGACAGTGATATTGAGTTCGATTTCTGTGCTTTCTTATTTAGACTTTGTAGATCAATGTACCACATGTATAATTTTTTGTACGGTCAAAGCCCTATCTGGGGAGTGTATGAACTATGGTTATTTTTGGCAAATTTTGCGATGTTTGTATCATTTATAATTTGGCCAACATGATGTAATTTTTTAACTGATTTAGGATTTGTGGTTACGACTCGGAATGTTTTTATGGATTTTGTCTAGAGATTTCGATTAGGAAGCGATTAGTGTGGATAGTGTAATTTTGGAATGGATTGTTTAGCATTAGGAATTTGCATGATAATTTGTAAATATCCTAATGTCCTATAGTGTTCTGGTTGGGAGATCAAGTAATATGCATTTATTGTTATTTACCTGAGACTTTTGCAACACTTGAATAAAGATTGAATTGAATTGAATTGAATTGACCTTGATGAAGAGAAAATATGAATTTGTCTTCCTTTTTAAATGATTCCAATAAGGATATAAGACAAATAATGAAACAGCCGTAATGATTAAAATGAAAGTGTTGCTATTTTATTTTTAATAACCAAATATTGAATCAATATTAGTTAAATTTATTTACATTTTTCGCCTTTAAATTGCTTTTTTACATAATAATTTATACGATAAAGCAACTAAATATCATATTTAAGCTGGACATGAACAAAATTGCTTTCTCCACATTTCCCACTTTTAACGGTCAACTTTCTCCTTAAATGGCTTACAAATTGAATACAATTTTATAAAGTTGTGCAAGGAATGCGATATTAAATGAAATAAAGATGCAAAACCACTTCGATTTCTAATAATAATCCAGTAAACTAAACACGATTTCAAATTTTAATTGTAATTTCACATAAATCCTTACTTGACTAACCCATTTCTTAACAATATTGATGATCAAATTATAACAAAAAGTCAAGCGTCCTCTCATCAACTTAAACTTAATTGAAATTACGACTTCGATTAAAAATATACAAATTGTTACAAGTAATCCGCTTAATAGCAGTGTAAAAATTATTAAAATATTCCCTCAAATTGTTGCTGCTAATGGCTTATTACTCCCATTTCCTGAAAAACGCCATGCTTTCCTACTGTTCATAGTAGCTTTCTCAATCAAATCCATCCACCTCTCTAGTAATCCACCCCCTTTCATAAAATTTACCCTTTTTATAGTCGCCCCGTTAATAAATCCTTGAATACTAAATCTAACCGATGATTTAGAGTAATCCTCCCTCCCCGCATAGATATCATCTCCTTTCATCGAATATCCCTCTGCTTCCGGCCTTGAAAGTAAAAACGCCGTTTTGTTACATTCCAATAAAGCCTTGCCCATTTCCTCCCTCTCTACCTCCGCATATTTTTCTTCAACCACCTTTTTAAATTTATACATCTCATCAAAATCAGCTCTTGCCGGTTTATAAACTGCCATAGCCAATGGCGTTATCACTTCAGGTTTGAAAATTTCACACTTGTTTGTAATAAGTCTACTTAAATTTAAGTCTTCTTCACTTTCATATCGTGAAAGTAATGGTGCCAGAGAATAAGTATTTGAATGCACCGCTAGAAACGGATACAATTGGTAAACATACCTATACTTCCTTTCTGTCACATTAAATATTTTATACATTGATTGATTGAAAGCGGGCGGTGTATTTAAAGCTATCGAAACTTCGTCTACAGGACAATAAACGCTAACTTTATTATCCATTAATTGCTCAAACTTCTCATATAATAACGGCTTAATCGGCAATACCATATTGTAAACATTTACATTCCTGTATGCATTGTTCAGTACCAAAATGGACAATAGAAACGGTGCCATCAAAACGCGAATTGGAAATCTATTATAAACCTTAGTCGGAGTTAGATCACCTTTTTCCAGTGAAATACAGACTAAAGCAATTATTATGTTAATAAATTCTGCTAAATTGATATTGGCATCTTCACAATAACGCTCTATAAAATTCCAAACTATTGCTACAGTTATTATAGAAATAACAAATAATATCCAAACATATCTGGCATAAACATTAACCAGTTCTTCGAATACCATTGAAGATTTTCCTCTAACGCCGCAAACGACAAATTTGTGAGAATTGAGATTATTAAAAATGGACACGGGATACTCGAGATGTTTCCCTTTTTCGTCAAGCTCCATATAAACTTCATTATATGTATTTAGGCTTACTTTTGAATAATCTGAGAAGTACCTTATTCCTCTCCGACACACTTCAAGACTGTAGTCATAAATGACCGAATTGTTTTCCAAAATGTGCTTCCATATTTGGAAAAAGATTGCAGAAAATTGACCCCCAGATCTTTCATATTTGTTGAGAATTCCCTGCAAATTGCTGCTCTTTGTAGAAGCTTCGCTGCATCTTAGATTTGCTGTGTGAACAAATCCTCTAAACATCCAACTCCTTTCATCTGCGAATCTTTCGGAGTAGTTTTTAATCACAAGTTCAACTTGATAAGATTGATTAGTAAAGTTCACAAATGAATTAATAGAGTAAATTGAATTAGAATGTTTGCATTTCTGATTGTTAAAACATTTTTCTTTAAAACTACAAATAAAAGACTTATAATTTAGCATTTCCATCCGCAAATTGTTGAATAACATGTGGACTAAATATACAAGCGACGTCTTCAAATTGAACTTGTCTGTATTTTCGTTAACAAAATATGCTTTTATGAAGGGAGTGCTTGATGGCAGAATATTCCTTATTTGGACCCTCTTAATTGGCCAGTGCCAAATTGTAATATCATAAAAGCCACGCGTAGGGTCGATGGATAGAGGCCAGCCTCTTTGTAAATGTCTAACAGCTTTTACAACTTGATCTGAAGTGAACTGAGGAAATATATCAATTTGGGTTTCACAGTTCCATCTGGAATTCATTAGAAAAGCATTTCTATCCCATTTCGAACATCTTGAAGGATAATAAGAGTCGTTCCGACCGTTAATGGAGGGATCCTCACTTTTAAACAAAAGACAAGGGAGTATTCGCTCCTCCAAAGTATTTCCATTCCTTTCAAATATCCAAGTCAAATGGTTAGGATTATTGTAAAGCGAGTCTATTGTCATATTATCCGTTAAAATTGCCAAAATCGGTTTACGAATCAAAATTGGAAAGGTTATATTTGTGAATTGGATTCCAATGAAATCAGTGACAATAACTAAACAGTTATTACTAAAATCTTTATATATATCTTGTACATAAATGGGAGATCTTGGAGGACTCCAATGCTGAAAAAGATTATGATGTATTTTCTGCAAGATGAGATTGCTACGGAAAGTTTGAATTTGAAAAGATTTGTCGAAGCCAGCACAGTTGTTGGGAAAAACTAAAATGGTTAAAAAGGTGAGCAATGCTAACATTTTCATAGCGATTTTATCACTAATTACATAAGTAGACATCCCACTGGCGCACTGTTCATTAAGAATATCAAGTGCTTCTTGAAATAAAGTTGTGATAAAATAGATTATTGGATTTACCAAACGCGTAGACATACGATTTTTTTCTGAAGGTGAAATTAAGACAAATTGAAAGCGATTACTATCCATTGCGTTTATTTTTATATTATCCAACATGCAATATGAGAATTACTAGCAATTTTCTTAAAGCCGAGAGAATACAAGACCTTAGAAATACTTTCATGAATTTGTCTAAGAATTGCTTAAAAATGAACGTGAATAAATACCCTTAAAATTTACTACAATAGCCCGATCGTTACTAAAAATTATTTTTATTTTATTAATTCTCTTTTGATTTTGAAATTCAAAAGCTCATCACCATCTAATTTTATTGGACAATTTTCTCTATTATTACGTATCTATTCACAGGTTATGCAATATTATCTAAAGTTCCATAAAACTATTTATATTGTAACAGAGCAAAAACGCTCAGCTACAAACAAAGCACTTGCAAATTCTAAACACCTACTAGCAGACTAAATATTACTAAAATATTCCCCTTCAAACTAGCAGGTGCAGGACCTTCCAAATTTTCTTTAACTATTTCTGTAGCAGAACTATTGATTCTATTGCTGCGGATACTGTACGAAATTGCTTTCAAGATCGCAATCCATCTCTCTTTCATCCCA
This sequence comes from Rambutsinella grinnellia, assembly GCA_027743725.1. Classification (NCBI taxonomy): domain Eukaryota; kingdom Metazoa; phylum Arthropoda; class Collembola; order Entomobryomorpha; family Entomobryidae; genus Rambutsinella; species Rambutsinella grinnellia. The sequence continues at coordinate 7,557 of JAHZMU010001316.1, read as the reverse complement.
GACTCTTTAAATTGCCCAATTCGTATAATTACACCTTGATATTTAATTATAAATCAGATAGGTTTTTTTCAGAAGAATGTATATTCTGAGATCATACAAGAGTTTCCTAATGAACTTTGCATATGTAATTGAAGTCTAAGATCAGTACAATAAGTGTACCAGGTTTCACACATTATAACATTTGTATGCGAGAGTTACCAAAAATATAACTTGCATGAAATTTGGGGTGATTTTTTATTATAAGGCATCCCTCAAAAATTTCAGATTAAGTTGCAAAAGTTGCTATTCGATTAGTTAAAACATGATGATGCAAAATTTGAAAACCGCAGGAGAAAGCATCTATGAATGAAAGGAGATGCAGGGTACACCCATTACAATGGAAATGCGGATTTTTGGTAGTTTTTGGGATATAATTTCTGCATACGCAACCATATTTAACAATTAGATTGCGAACAAAATAAGTCCAAACACTTTAGCATTGCATTCGAGACATAATGAAAGGAAGGCTTCAAATATATGATCAAAATTCCTCCCATTTTAAAAGCATTGCAAACACCTAAATTCGTTTTAAATTCTATCATGCTATTAGAAGTCATTTCAGTCAGTGAAATGGTCTGGCAAAAGTGGGACCGAGCCCTCCAAGCCCTTTCCTTCCAGTACCCATGTTGCTCTAAAGTCTTTAATAAAACCAGGAACAGGTTTGCGGAGTAGTACTAGTGAGAAAAGTCATGTAAAATTATCATGTTACATGATATTCAGGGAGGATCATGTGGGATCATGTTTGCTTGTCACATGATGCGACAGCTTTCCACATGAAGGCTGCATGCAAGCAAACATGATCATGTCGAGGATCATTTTAGCGGACAAGTCAAGCTATGTAAAAGTAATAGGGAGTTTTGAGCAAAAGCTTAAAGCTTTGCTTTAAAGTATAGACTTGTAATAAAGAATCATGTGAGGCTCATGTTCACATGACCTGATCCTTACATGACATGATCTCCACATGACATGACTTCACATGACATGATCTCCGCATGACATGACATGACATGAACAGCTGATATTTTCGTCACTAAGTAGTAGTGGCACATTCTCATTAGACAGGTGGACGCCAGCAAAATTACTTACAAGTATCTTGCAATGTTTCCCCACAAATTCGAGATCATTTAACTCAACTTTCTCGGGCAACGGCCCCATATTGAATACATTTCTTTAGATAATCGTGCAAGAAATACGTCATCAAATGGTGTAAAAACGTTCCCGCTACCATTTATTCCCCATTTAAATTTGCTAACGGTGAGCAAAAATATTAAAAGGGAGAATGTCATTTTCCACGCCATAATAATTTTCGTTCTCATCACAAAACCTCACAAAGTCTTTAAGCTTACCAAAATCCTTTGAACAATTCAGAAAATTGCTAACAAGTGTTTTCCCAAATAAGCAAATAAACTTGTGCCAAAAATAAGAGTTGAAAAGTCACGCTGTACTTTTATAAATTAAAAAGGAAAAATACTTCAAGAACTTATTTACACTGCCTCAAGTGTGCGGCAAAACAAAACCGTTCCACAAAGAACATAACGCAAGCAAAAAACACACCACCCAATAGCAAACTAAATATTACAAAAACATTTCCTTTCAAACTCACAACCTCGTGCCCTTCCAAACCATCTTGAATTAATCCCTTAGAATTGTTATCATAACGGATACTATTAGAAATCGATTCCAAGATGCTTATCCACCTCTCCTTGATCCCAACCTCCTTAAACAGACCAATCCTTTTAATAAGCTTTGTCGAAACTTGCTCGCGAAGACTGAAATGAAAAGCATTCATAATCTGTTCGCCTCCTTCATATATGTATATCCGGCTTATTAAATCTTTTTATAACTGCTTTGCCATCACTTGCTCTAAGCACAACCGCTGTTCTATTGCAATTGCGCACATTTCCAAACAGTTTCACTTCCTCCTCTCGAACATATTCTTCTACCATTTTATCTTTTACTTTATGCCAGTCTGGCTTAGCTATCGCGGGAGAAATATTAGGGTACTTTGACTTGAGCCATTTTAATAAATGATTCATCAACGGAAGCTGAGGTAACAATGAAACTTTTATTACCATTTCATTAAAGCTATTATTTCTGTACGTTCCGTACAATTTTATAGTCGAAAATAAATTCCAAAAGGCCGTTCTTCCCAATCCCGAATAAACCCTTAAAACAAGTTTACCATTAGCATACACCTCTTGGAAGTGGCCGCTAAATAAATTTATTGTAATTGGGATGTGAGATTCTGTTAAATTTAAACTTTTTATACTATTATCTCCAAAAAGCAACGTCTCATGTTTCATATAAATGTTATATTCCAATTCGACCAGTTCACGAAATTCTTTAAATTTCTCAGCCTTTCTAGGCCTAACCATATTATAAACGTTGCTTTGCTTGTAGCCTTGGCTTAAAACGATAACCATCAGAAAATAAACGCTGAATAATATTCGAATGAAGTGGAATTTGATGATTTCTTTTTTAGGAATGGCATGGCCTTGTTCAAGGAGCACTTTTGAAATGGAGAAGAGAGATAACCAATAAGTTTGTGAACAGCATCCTTTAAGCATTAAAGTAAAAAGGATGACAGTTGCTATTAGAAAAATCCACACATAAAAATCATAAACGCTCACAAGTTCCTCAAATAATAGCGGTTCTACCTTTTTATACCCGCAAACAATAAAACCAAGAGGGTTTGAAATATCCGAGAAGAAAAGCGGGATATGGAGTGGACATGTATCATTGCTTAACTGAAATGATAATTTAGTCGTGTAATATTTCATTTTGCCTTTCATTTTCAACCCATTCACGCACAAAATTCCACCTCCTATTCCAAACGAATAGTTTTTCAAAACCGAGGTGTAGAGATGAGAAATAACTATCCGGATTCTCCTTCCGATTTCATTGCGTCTAAGTAAGGGATTCTCTCGAGGGTTTCTACAGAGAAATAATTGGGCTAACAATTCCACATCCAGGGAACGGAAGCGAATGCTAATCTGCTCCGAGGTACCACCCAATTCATTCCTTACATATCAATTAGAGTTATTTACAGAATTATTCTCTTCTATTTCGAAAAAAAGGAAAATGGTATTCCATGCCCATCCATTTACTTTGTAATATTTGTACTCCTCAATGTTAAATGATTTTGCCCAGTCAGCAACCGAATAGATTACTCTATTAGGTTTATGCTTAATTATCAAAATTGATAGCTTTGCTTTTGATCCTGGAAGCACTCTATGCAATTCCTTCTGCAAATTCCTATTCGTAAAAAGACTAAAGTGCCAGTCCAGAGGGTTAGAAAAAATCCGCGAAAAATCCAAAAAAGCAATATTTAAATCAAGCTCATTCTTTATTCTTTCCCGGAATTGACTAGTTAAATTTTTGACGAGGAAGTGTGGTGGAAATATGTCAACCAGAGCTTCACAATTTAAATGTTTTGAGTTCAAAACAAATCTGTACTTATCTAAGCTTGCACAAATTGATTTCCAATTTTTACTATAATTTGATTGTAAAATAGGTAGACAACGGTGAAAGGCTGAACCTTTTCCTTCCATTACCCATGTTGCTAGTTTGTCTTCAATGAAACCGGGAACAGGTTTCCGAACTATCAAGGGTATGTTCCCAATAGAAAGGTGAACGCCAGCAAAATTATATACGAGAAATTCACAACTTGTTCCCACAAATTCAAGGTAATTTATATCAACCACTTCCGGTAATGGTTCCCATATCGAATACATTTCTTTCGAAAGTTTTATGAGAAATACTTTATTAAATGAGGTAGATATATTTGGAGTTTTATGAACACCCCCACTACAAACGCTAACAATTAACAAAAATATTGGCAGGGAAAATAACATCGCTTTCAATTAAAATTCTTTTCTCAATTTCCAACTCTCTAACCCGCTTACGTATTTATTACAATTAAATAGTTCAACAATTTTCAAAATTGAAATTATGATATTGCGCAAATAGCAAAGTCAAACATGATTAGATACTTAAATAAATTAAATTAAACACTTCAATTTACATTCGCACTTCAATAAATTACAAAATCAATTTGCACCAATGTCAACATTTTCCAAATTATTTTCAAATTTATTTTACTGATATTTTTTTAATCTTTTTAAAATGTGTTAAAAATGCAATCAATTAGAATCTTAACCGATTAAGATGCTTATTCACAACTTACATTACGGCAGAACGGAAGCGCTCAGCAAAAAATAATACGTTTGCGAAACTTAATCCGCCAATTAAAAGACTAAATATTACAAAAATATTTCCCTTTAAGCTAGCCGGAGCAGGACCCAAATTTTCTATAATTTTCACAGAATCACTCGTATTATGCCTAATGCTATTTGAAACAGCTTCTAATACATTTACCCACCTACCCTTAATACCAGATTCTTTAAAATGTGCAATTCTCTTAAATGAGTGTGAAGTTACAGCTGAATCAGCTGCAGCTGAATCCGCTGCAGCTGAATTTGTTTGAGACGATACAGCTGAATTCTGGAAATGGTATATTATGAAGAAATGAAGCTGGCTTTGACTTGTTATATTAAATAAGTCTTCTCCCCAGCATTTATCAATATTTTAGTTAAATTTGTATTTTTATCCAAATTGCCCTTTTAGAGCCTAATCGACATACGCATAATAAATTCGATGTATTTCAACTGAATACGTTTTCTATCAGCTCAATAAAAATTCTAAGAAGTAAATTTTATCAATTAGAGCTGCATTATATTTTTAAAAGACAAATTATATTTCTCAGAACTGAATTATATTTATCACAGCTGCTTAATATTTTAAATGCTGAATTATATTTTTTTAAGCTGAATAATATTTTGCAAAACTGAATTACATTGGCCACAGCCAAATTATATTTTTTACAACCGAATTATATATTTTACAGCTGAATTTAATTTCATGCAGCTAAATCTAACTTATCACAGCTGAATCTATTTTGTTACAGCTGAATCTGATTTATTACAGCTGAATCTAATTTATCACAACTAAATCTAATTTATTACAGCTGAATCTAAATTATCACAGCTAAATCGAATTTATCACAGCTGAATCTAACTTATCACAGCTGAATCTAATTTATTACAACTGAATCTAACTTTTTACAGCTGAATCTATTTTGTTACAGCTGAATCTAACATATCACAACTAAATCTAATTTATTACAGCTGAATCTAACATATCACAGCTAAATCTAATTTATAACAGCTAAATTATATTTTTTGCAGCTTAATTATAATTTTTACTGGCAGCTATTTTAAATTTTTGGCAGCTGACTTAAACTAAATACAGCTACATTTTATTTAATACAGCCAAGTTGCATTCCTTATACTGACATTGTTTTTTGGCAACTGCATTATATTTCTAGCACATATTAGAGCTGCATATTATGCAGTGCATAATAGTAATTGGGGCTAAATAATAATTACTAGCGCTGGATAATAATAATTAGAGCTGAATTTAATTTGGTACAGTAAGTTTATCTATGTTGCACCTAAAAATTAATTTCAATCAATAATATTTGTGGAAGCTGAATTTTATTTTTCAGACCTAAAATATATTTCTTAAAGCTTACTAATATTTTTTTAAGGTAAGCCAGATTTTAAGGCTAAATAATATTTTCAAAGCTAAATAGTATTTGCCACAGCATGATTTTATTCTACAGTGCTGATTTATATATTTTACAGCTGAAGTATATTTCTTAAAGCCGAGTTATAATTTTTATGGCTGAATTTTAATTTTCACAGCAGAAGTATTTTTGTCACAGCCTAATTATATTTTTAAGAGATGAATCTTAATTATTAGAATTATAATAAAAGTCATACTTTTTTTGTTAGAGCTGTAAGAGTGAGACTTAAGGGGTGTATCAAGTCTACTCTAGGGAAACTTTTAAGCCTAATTTATAGTCATATCGGTCATGTTTAGGCTCATAAAGTCATACGTCATATGACATATCATACTTTAGGTCCTAAAGTCATATTTCAAATATGACCTATGAAATGTTTAGTGCATTTTAGTAAATTATGAGAATTTTTTTAAAATTTCTTTCGGATTTTGTGAAATTTAAATGTATCGATTTACAAACAAAGCTATCTTTATTTTAATTACTAGTTTTTACTTTAAAAAGTGTGTAAATCATTAATAACTAAATCAAAAATTTGTCTTATTTTTACACTAGATCCAATCGAAAATATAATGTCATAAAATCATATTTTGACTATCATAACGTCATATTTAAGGTCATATTTTTTAGTTTTGATGTCATAAAGTTATGCATATTTATACCCTTACAAAGTCATATTTTTCCGAAGCCTAATTAGGACTAAGGGGTACTTATTACGAATGAATTTTATTTTGCAAAACCAAACTTAATGCAGCTGTGTTATATTGCTTGCAGTAAAATTATTATTTTTGCAACTGAATTAAATTTACTATAGGTGAATTACAATTTTAAAAGCTGAATAATGATTATTGCAGCTAAATAATGGTTATGCCGCAGCTGAGTTCAATCTATCAAAGCCAAATGCCGCAGCTTGGAAAATTTTATGAATTGGACTTAGGTTTTAATAACTAGATTAATTTGTCCCTAATTGTATTCAGCCATGGCAAAACAGATTCAGATTTATTATTTCGGATTTAGTTGTCAAAAATAATACTGAGCTATGACAAAGCTGCTGGAAAGAGGATTCTAGTGTTTCAAAGAGGTTTAAGCTGTAGTAATCCAGATTCAGCAGTGCGAACGTGGATTTAGTTATGCCATAGCTTTCTAAGATGTAAGAAATAAATTAGGCTAAAAGAAATCCAATTAGGCTGAACAATAACCACTTCAGTATTTAGAAATAGGATTAAGCTGTAATAATTATTATTAAGCTGCAATTAATATTTTAATTCGAGTGTAGTAATTATTACTAAGCTGTACAAACCATTATTAAACTGAAATAACTATTTTGTAGCTTCTATAATTGCTGGTTTGATAATCATTATTCAGCTTTAAAAATTATAATTCGCCTATAGCAGTTGCTACAAGATAATTTTGCAGTAAGATATATGACTCAGCTGTATTAAACAAACGTTAACTGTTAAAAATATAATTTCGCTGCATTAAATTTAATTCCCCGGCAATAAATATACTTCAGATGTAACATATTTAAATTAATAGCTAAAAATAAAATTTTCTCGCGATAAGTACGGGTTTCCCTGATAACTTATTAGTAATAAGTACAATTTAGCTCTGAAAAATATAATTTAGCTCTGAAAAATAATTCAGTTTCAAAAGTTTAATTCATTATTAAAATTATTTATTTTGCTATAAAAATTTAGCTTACCTAAAAATATTATTAAGCTTCAAGAAATTTATTTTGATCTGTAAAATAAAATTATGCTTCCACAAACATTATTAATTGAAATTAGTTTAGAGGTGTAAAAAAGATAAATTAGCTGTAACAAATTAGATTCTGCTGTAATAAATTTGAGTCAGCTCTGACAAATTAGATTTAGCTG
>JAHZMU010001315.1:0-23987 GCA_027743725.1 Rambutsinella grinnellia | reverse complement strand
TCTTGTGTTTATAAACTGCGTAAAATGTGTGCCTATTCAATCCACAAAAAAAGTTTAACTTCTACATCTGCACCCAACTATCAACAGAGCAACAAGTAGCGTATCATTATCCTCAAATAAAACACGAATAAACACAAACACACAAAACTAGTGTCAATATCAATATTAGTTCATGCAACACATTATGCTCCCAGACTCTCTCATAATATGGAGCTCTCATTGAGTTAGAGAGAGAGATAGAGAAATGCTTCAAAAAAAAGATAGACTTTCCCAGACTGTAAATGTGTAAAGAATGCACCAGCACGTAGCGTAAACTCTGGAAAAACTTGAGTCAAAGGGTTAATATGAGAGAATAAAAAAAGTAATGTTTAACAGGAAAAAAGTACACTTATTACTTGGTTTGTAGAGAGAGAGAAAGAGAGAAAATAGTTTCTCTTCTCGGGTTGCGGGCACTATTTACAAAAGGAAATCAATTTTTATATCATTTCACTTTTACTTTCTCTCTCTATATGCTCTAGACCTTTAATCGCTCCTGTTTGGGGAAGAAGGTGAAGTGAAAAAAGTAAATGTTGGTTGTACTAATAAATAATATTTGATCTGATGATGATGATGGCGATGATGATTTATAAAATTCTCGGGTAAACAGAGAAAAAAAGTCTGGAGAAGTCAGTCTTCTTTCTCTCTCGAGTAATCAGAAAACACTTAAAAGCTATTTTAACTTGTTCACTTTTTCAAAGTGAAAGCAAAAAGGAATGCAAGGTTACACATGTAAAAAAAGTGCGGTAGTTCTAGTATCCGAAATTAAATATTTACTCTCTTGATGATGATAATCAAGCGGGGAATAAACTAACAAAAAATATATAGGTGGCTTTTAAAACTTTTTTCTAATAAGGAAAAAAGGGGAGAGAAATCAAAAAGTTTGACTTGTTTAGAGGTATTTTCCACCTTTTTTGAGGAAGCCACTTCTTTCATGCTAATCTCCTCAACCAATACCCTCTTTTGATGAAGAGATTTTTTTCTCCCAGGAATGTTATCAAATGATCAAATATTTGGTTTGATTAAGGTGTTATTTATCTAAGCTTGGGAGTGTGTAGAGCCAGAGCTGCAAACACATTATTTTTTAATAAGTACACAAACGTTTTTTTCTCTGATTTATGTGGAGCAAGTAAACAAGAAATGAGCATTGAACAAAACCTGGCATTTTAGAGTCATGTGATTGAAATCAGAGTAGCTGTTTGGAATTTGAAAAACTAATAAGTTTTTGAATTGGAATAGCGTGAGTAAAATGAGTAAAATTAAAAATATCTTGAATCTAACACAAATGTCAAAGCTATGCGATTAATGGTTAAATTATATCAAAATTTGGATAAAATTTTGTATAGATTAAAATTAAATTGTATCAAAATTTTCTTGCTTAAAACGCTGATTATAAAAACGCTAAAAAATTAAATTACCTTTTTTTGTCCAATCCAATTTTATCACTGATTCCTTGTCTATTATTCTCCAATAATTTGTTCAACTCTGATCAAAATGCAACAGTTCCAACTTTATCGTATTTGTCGAAGAATAATTGTGAAAACAAACAATGCACGTGGCTCTTTATGCAGTGTTTGACTTGGCTAAATATCATTGGTAAACTGAGGATCACAGAATGAAATTTTTTCTTCGAGTGGTTTACTTGCATTCAAGAAGCTTTCAGCCACCATCCCGGTTTAGTCAGCAACAGAGAGCTGAAGCCATTTCCCTTTGCAATAATGAAGAATGCACAAGTGCGAAAGGGGATCCACAGCATATAGATTTTCCTGTAGACTGTCATCACCTTAAATATACGCATAATGAGATAAAATGGATCAAGCGAAAGCTATAATCATTATACGCTTGTTATCAACACTGTGTGGTCATCGAATTTTGTGTAAAATGATCATATCCATCATGAAGTCTGGTTAACAGCTTTGCATTAAATACGAATGGGTTAAAAAGGCTTGCATTGAATGTCGCTCGTAAAAAGAGTTTAGCATTAGATGACTGTGACTCTTATCGTTTATCACATCATCGCAAGTAATATTGCCTAACATTAGGGAGCGAAGCTCCGCCTGCGAGTCGGGTGGAACGAATCGAGCTCGAACGAGGAGAGAGACAACCTCCTTCTTCGACTGGAGAAGGCTGATCTTGCTAGTCGAGTGTAGGCCCCCTGCCATTATACTCATTTCCGTCTTTGTTCGTGCAAGTCGAAATTTTTGGGCTTCTTGGTGAGATGTTAAATGGTAGGGGTATATTGTATTTATAGGAAAAGAAACTGAAGTAAAAGCATAATAAAGTATAGGTGGATGTTATGGCTTGGTGTTAACGCGGACGTTGACTATATTGCATCAAATTAATGGATTTTGTACGGAACTGAATTAGGAAATTGCTCATTAAATACTTGGAATTTGAATTCGATAAAATACACGTCGCTAAAATAATAGCGGTATTTTTTAAAATCAAAATTCAGAGTAGATTTGAAAAAGGTAACTGGGATAAATGAATTAATTTAAGATAATTATTATAAGAATAGCTCACGTATTTGCCTATATGAAGGAATATAAATAATACTAATCACAATGACATTTTCTCACTCTTTGCCCCTTACTTTTTTTGTATTCACAAAACTTTGTGTTTGTACGGTTCATATTGATGCAACACTATTGTATACTTTTTGTCAAGGACCGAGAAATCGATTTTCCCTTCCCATCCTCCAAATCAACAGAGTAAATATTGCCAACAAAAAGAAGGTTTTTTTTCGGATGCGTTCATCATGATGATTGAGAGTTCAGGAGAAAAATTGATAGTAGCTTTATATACTGTAACCTGTGAACTGTAAAAAAGAAGAATGATAAAAAGAAATAGAGAGACAATAGAAAAAGATGCTTTTTATAAAAAAGACTGAGACTATTTTGAAAATCCTAAAGTGAGACATTTCTCGTAAATTCTTCAATTAAAAGTCGATTTAAGAAGAAAAGGTTTAAGTTAATTTTATCAGACTGCAATAGTTAATTTGTGTAAAATCTTTCTTGTTCTTATGCGTTCTGCTTTGAATCAGTTTCATCCTCTCTTTTCTCCCTATACAAACATTACATTGCAATATCCCACTTAATCCAGAGAGTTATTCGCTTCCAGCTTCGCAACTTTTGCAAGAGGATGATAACGAAGCTGGAAAAGAGCCTGGTTCTGCTTATACTAATAGAAAATATTTGATTAGGAGAAAGGATAAGAGAGAGAGAGATTTCAATATTTGAGAAAGTAAACGTGGAATGTTGAAACAGTCAAGATTTCATTACTCAAAGCATGTCATGTCACATTAAACATTGCTTTAGCTTTCTAGCTATGATGATGAGCATTTGATCTTATATGCTTTCGACACTTCTTCCAAATTATACAAAAGTACACAGAACCGAGGCTATCATCTTTCCTATCCCAAAAGAGATTTAAGTAGGTTCATATAACAAGATAATTTTCTTCATGTTTAATGTAATTTAGATAAAGTCTTCAGAAGATTCCGGAGAAGAAATTTCCTCATTTTTGACAAATATCTCAAAGGCATCCGAGAAAATGTATCTTTTTATCTCTGATAAATTGGAGATGAGAGAAAAGTAATGTAAAATTTAACCATGAAACATCCGGCGGAGGCGGGATAGGGGAGGATTGGGGATTCCATAATTTAAATTTTGGCGAAAAAGGGATGAGCAATAATGGTAATTTTCTAGTGGTAAACATGATTTCATCAGAGAGCAAACAATCAATGTTTTACTGTTTGCACATGATATAATAATATTTTATTCGAGAAGGAAATGGGGTCTTAATTCATCCCGAGTTTCCCTTGAGCTGGAGGCGGGTTAGATTCGAAGGGCAATTAAATAATTGTTTAAGCTAAAATTAAAATTTACATATTTGGAAATGCATGTCGTACAAAAGCTAATATTATAGGTATAGAGCTCGTGTCATAAGATGGAAATTATTAGAAAAGGGCTGAGCTCTAGGATGGATATGCTTGCACAAAGCTAATCTTCTGAATATTTGATGTTGTGAATGGCGAGTATCAGAAAAAGGACATTGATCAAAGCTTCTACCCGGAAATTAACAGTTCCGTATTTTCTCATAAAGTCTAACTTTGAAAACATGTTTTTCGAGTCATGTGTGGGTGTTAAATGCTATAGTTCATCAAATTAAAATGACTGCAAAATCTTTAAGATTTATGAATGCGTTTATTTATCAATATCAAAATCCTCGACTTTCGGGTATAAAAGCAAATAGATAAAGTTGGACTGTGATAAGCGCATCGAAGTGAGTTTACTTTAGATAATGTGGGCTGATGAAACCAATTGTCACATGTAGAGTACAATGACTTTTCTGTTCAGGGTTTCGTTGAATTCTTATTAAATTAATGGTAATCTTAAAGATTGGGGGATTTTTTGAAAGTTTAAGAAATCAACATCAAAAAGTCAAGGCTAAGTCTAACATTTCAATAACGTAGTAGTATGTAAGTAAATACTTGTTGAAATTTGAAATCTTTAAAAAACGATATCTCAACGAACGCCGACAAGAGACCAACCTGATAAAAATATAATCAATATATTCACCATTTTCTGCTTAAACATCGTCTACTTCTGTCAACCACCATTATTTTCAAGAAATTCTCGAGTTTATGTTTAAAGAAAATTACTCCACATATACATAGCTATTTTAACCTAATTAAATACTATTTAGCACATTTTAGGTATCAAGATTAACACAAGTTCAAACATGCTTTGGTTTATTCAACCTAAACTTTTCCACAAATATCTACTGCATTAGAAACAATTGAGCTCACACTATCATCTCCACTTGTCAAATATTTACTGCTGGATTTACTACTTTTTAGAAGGGCAGAAAAAGTTTGCTAGATAAATTTGTGTATGTTTATGTTCTACTTTTTGTTTGATAGTTTACCATGCGGTGCGATGCTCATGTCTGCTTTTTTATACGGGATAAAAAATTGTTCTTTAATGGCCTTTTATAGTGAAAGGTCTGGCTTCTCATGATTAATTGTGAATGACACTTGTTCTATAAAAAACTGGGGGTGATTGATACAGTTAATTTTAGACGTAGATAAATCAAGTCAGAAGAAATCAGTAAACAAAGCTAGCTAAAATGTATACCTAGGCGTACACAAATAGGGGCAATTTGTTTGCAAAATACTTAAAAATGATTCATACCGTGGTGGAGAATTGTTTACAGTGTTAATATAACCGTGAACGACTCCAAGTAAAACTTATTGCATTACAAATATTTGCAATCGTTTTGTTAAGCTTGAGGTCGCCTCGGTTGGATAATGTTAATGTACTTATTACAAGCAGTATATAAACTCCGGAGTGGGAGAAAGCAAGTCTTTCTTGAAACTAGCCCAATTCATAGCCAAATCCTAATCTCAAAATTCTTACTAAAAATTACAAACGCATTCAATAATTACTCAAACCTTGTTATCCCCAAATCCCCAATCATAAGTCGTTCCATGAATTGACAATTTCTTATCGGCAAGATCAAAGCATTTTTTACAACAAGAAAATAACCGACCATCACTTAACATATTTCCCCAAAGTAAACAAATTTGTTAAGTAGTTGTTCGCAGAAGACTTTTAAAAACTTCCTCTACCTCCCACTTCATAATAGACATTAATTATCCTAAGTGTTTTCATCATCACAATTGTTTTAACTAGTAAATCGCCTCTAATCACCTTCGGCCTTTCACAACCATCTCTCACATGACGGATTGTGACATGTCATCATTCTCAAGGAATTATATTGAAAGTGTTGTCATCATATATTTTCTTTGTCGATAAAATTATTTCTTTCTCAAGAGATAAGCTTGTTATTCCCATCTCAAAAAACATTCCACTTACTAAAATTCCGTGGAAAATAATGCCAAAGAGGTAATATGACTTGGAGCGGATATTCTTATCACCACATCATCACAACTCCACCCTTTGTTTGCTCATTATTTGCTAATGACAAAAAACCTTGTGAAAAGCCGATGAGATGGAGGATGGAACACACTTGGCAAACACAAGAAGAAAAAATATTTTATTATTACTTCTATTACCTCTTCTCATAATTCATGAACTGCGTCATGTCTCTTACTAAGAATTATCCCAATCATGTCACTCTACCAAGGAATGTCTCGCGTACTTATGAAAAGTAATGAGGAGTTTGTTAACGCATCAAAGCCTATGATAAGCTTATGAAAATAAGATGTCCTCTAGTTCCACACCTACTCGATACTCCTCTCTTGTCACAAATCCTTCTTGTAACAAATCGATGAGAGAAAAAAAATTATGATGAGCTTATGCATCGTCCCTTCATCCTCGTGGACAGGTGTGGTGAAGTGACAAAAACTCAAATATCATTAAAATATTAACCACCCTTGTGGGAAACATGACAAAGCTCTCAGTTTTTTCTGTACAATTCATTAGCCCAAAGTGCTATACCATCATCTTCAATTATCTTTTTTAGAGAAGACAGTAAATGATATGTACACAGAGTATAAAGTTGAAATGTTTTAAAAATAGCATTTTTCACTTCCTTCATGACACTTGTGGAATGAGATGGTTAGTTCGTATTAAATTTTTAATAGACTTTTAGAAACATTAAAATCCATCCTGATGTTTATCTAACGTAAACCCATTTCCTACTTTTCTCTCTCCATAAAAAACTTTCACGATTAGAAAAACCACAACTATAAAAATATAAAGTTTATAGTTGAAAATATGCATTGTCACATAAAACATGGGAAAAGTTTAATTTAATCTCTAATAAAATACAAATATTGCATCAATCTTCCTCACATGATGAGTAATGACGTGTCTCTCCCCAAATGAAAATCCCACCATCATTACCATCATCGTAGTATTCCCATTACAAATTTTTTTATTACGTCCTACCACAAACCATCTACTCATATTACCCAATTTGAAATGAAAAAAGTGTAATAAAATAACGATAAATGTTTTTGGAACTAGAGAGCCAGTCACTTTCCAATTTTTGGTGATGAATCTCTTTTTTTTACTAGTCATAAAAAACGTATGGGTACTTTGTTTTTCATGAGAAAATTGGCTGCACACATGAGAAAAAAAGTTTCCTGTTCTTATTTTTTGTACAAAGTCAAAGCGCTTCTTTTTTCATACTTTAAATGATGAGAGAGAGCCCCATCGACGATAGATTTTTAAAGCACTCGACTGTGCAAACAAGTCATTTCAAAATTGAAAATTGTTCAAATAAAGTCATCCTATATCTTCGTCCTCGCTCTATATAACCAGGAGGGATGCATGATACCGAATCCGGTATTGGGAAAAAGGTATTATCTCCGAGAGGTAGTGTGTGGAAAGGGGCAGAAATATATTAAAAAGCTCGGGCTTTTCCCTTTTCCTCTCTGATCTCTCTCTCAAAGCAAGGTCCCTGTGGAGTCATGCGATGGTCGATGTCGATAGTTCCCATATCCTGCATCCGTCCACTTCACTGATATGATGATTCTGTAGAAAATTGTAGATGAATTGGGATGGAAAAAGGACTATAATAGTGGGTTTAGTGAAACGTTAAATTTCACAAGTTCTGAGTAAAAATATAGGCGCGATGCAATCCTGAATGTAATTTTAAGTGGATTCGGGAGAAAAGTAGGTGGGATGAATACTAGGAAATTCTGCAGGAGCAAATTGAAACGGATTTGACATGAAATATTGGAGTTCTTGAAATGAACTGAATGTTGTTGATTGTGAACAAAATCAGAAAATAGAAAAGCGATTGGTAAAGATCAATGAAATGAAAACGATTGCATGAAGGTGAAAGGGGAAAAATTGTATGAATATTTCATTCTGTTTTGAGTATCATTTCCCGTTGTCACACTATCGATATTGCACCGCAGAGATACGCTTGTCTCTGGGTGGGTGTCTGTCATATTGGCATGTGTCTAGTCCATCTCATATCGTGTCACGGACTCTCAGAAAGAGTGAAATTGAAGTTCATTACAATTATTATAATTGCCCCCACACTTTTCTAACATTTTTTCTATAATTTCTCATTACGAACTAATAACTGGTAGAACATACAAGAAACAAACAAAGTGCAAGTAGAAAAGGAGAGCTTTTAGCTTGGGATAGCATGTCAGATATTCATAAAGTGTCCCTGAATATTTTATTAGCTCGGGTATGACGTGAGTATCAAGTTGTGTAATAACAACTGACCTCCTAACCTGTCAATCAACCTTATGTGATCCTCTTAATTTATTTATGAATTATGATTATCAACTTCCGCTCACACTTTTGCGTTCTAAGATAGGTAAAATAGTGGATTAAGATGGAAAAATTAACGGATGTAATTTACGCGGATTTTTATTGCCAAAGTTGGATATATGCTATTAGAAATTACGCTGTGAATATGAATATCAGTGTTCAAAGATATGCTGGAATTTCTAAATCTGAATATCTTCGCACATTTTGACTTACGAGCAAAGTATGCCTTTGACTTTTGTCAGGGCTCATGTTTTAGAGGTAAAAATTTAAATTTCATTTGTACCCTCACGATAAAGTATTTGGGAAAGGTGCTAATGAAAAGCAATGTATTACAATGCGATTCTATTAAACACCAAGCCACACAAAAGCCAATTTCCCTTTCCCCTTTTGACAAGAGTCGTATCAGAAAAAATTTGGAAAAGACCTTTTCATTCTAAAAGGGCGGATATGGAATCATCGAATACTTTTTAGCGTTGATCATTCACCATTTAATATCAATAGGGAAGCTTGTAAATATTGATGGTTTTAAAGAGGAAGGTTGGAAGGGGAGGTTCTGGCCCTTCGTTAATAGATTCATATGCTTTTATCAATTATTTTTGTTAAATTCTTAAGAAATTTTTTAATTCAACATAAAAGAAGAGAAACTGGTGACTTATGCTTATAATGAAGACTTCCTTTTTACAAGTTGCTTCTACTTCCGGGGTCCTGAAAGTTTTATTAGGAGTCAACATGTCTAGATTCTAGCATAAAATATTTCACACCTTTGAAACGTATTAAAATCTACGTACATCAGAATATGCACCTGGTTATGAGATATAAAATCCATAAAAATGTTCCCAACCACAATTCAAATTGTAAAAACAATTGGGAAGTCGCATTAACACGCTAAAACCATATCTAAACTTCCCATTTTAAAGGATAAAAGCCCTCTCAAATAGAGTACGGCACACCTGTGCATTGTTTCCATCAAAGCTTTTCTCTTTTTCTTTTTTGATTGAAAGCACACAAACTCTTCTGGCTCTTGTCCCATCAAACAGTTGTATGTACATATCCTCTTATCAGACTGATCTGAAGCTTTTCGGTAAGTTTTTTTACGTATTTAGAAGGAGGGAAACAAGTGGGAAAAGTTCTATAGCAAAAATTCCAGTAACGACTCATCCTCATGTAAAAATGTAAAAATGAAAAGGTGAAAAGAAAATCTGAATAGGGGTTGATTGAATTCATGAAGCTCATATTTTTCTGTTGGGGAATATCATAATTTTGACTTGAAGTTAACAAGTGTGAATATTAACATATGTGTAACGCATAAAAATTGGCACTTATAAAAATTACAATTGGTTTGTCTCTATCTCTCTCCCTAGAAAAGAGTCGGTAGGCATACACCTTTAATACGAGTGTCAAATTTATGAGGGAAAAGTAAACAATTTGCTCAAACTGGAAGGACAAACAAAGAATCTCTACGTTTAACAATCAGTCTGTTCCGATACCGGGGGAGTTGGGATATTTTTAGGACTGATGGTGGTGAATGGAGATGAAAGTCATCACTTCCAAAGAGGGTGAAACAAAAAGAGAATACAGAGCATTGTTCCCTGTTGGACTGTACACCTGCCTGTTTCATCTTACATCAGAAATGGGGTGGGTTAATTATGTTCAGGTTTTCCGTAGAAAGATTGACTGACTATGGCATTGAACTTGCTTGGTTCATCTTTGAAAAAATGGAATCAGAATTTGGGCTGAGAATTATTAAAATCTTGTACTTGGTAAGGTTGACTGATAAATTTGTAAAATAAATTGACGCACTGACTTGTACAAAATTAAACAAACTGATATTAGTAAAACGAAAACATTTTAGTGTGAGCATAAAATTACAACAGATTGGATAGGGTCTGCTGTCGTGTCACCTTCAAATAAAAATTTATCAGTTTTTACACAGGAAATGAGATAATCTGTCCACCCTCTTATGTAAACGAACAAGGGATAGTTTTAGGTAGAAATGAACAAGGCGCCAGAGGCAGTGGCGAGTAGAAATTTTAACATGATCGCGATCATTGTCCCATAAAAGGGTAATCAATTTGACAGATAAGCAATTCCATGTATAAAGACAAATATCCAGAATCAGAAATAAAAATCGTGATATTTTATTTTTAAGGATGATTTTCCAGGAGAAAAGCAATTTAAAACTATACTCATGTAGTACATTACCCCTATTGAACTTATCTCAAGGGACACTGACAGACGTCCAGTCACAATCGCGTCACGAATTGCCTGAAAAGCTTTTGATGCATGCGTTTCTCATAGATTTTGAGTGAATTGCTGTCAGTCATGTTTTCAATAACGTTCTCCCGTCGGTTTAAAGGGTCATTAGTTTTGTATTCCGCAAACAATATCAAACTCCGAACTCCCAAAGGGAGAAGTGTGGTTTCGGTTTCAATAAAGATATCTTTGATTTGCGTAAGCACATGTCTTGTGCGTCAGGGAATATTTCATGGAAGAGAAAAAATGGAGAAAGCATTTCCTCTAATAGTGATTTCATTTGGAGAATCTGAAACGAATATTTAAGAAGATAATTATTTGGCATCATAACTATCATTATGGTTGACCTATTGCACCATTTTATTAGCGAACTATTTCATTTAACATGAAAATAAATGCCTCGCCAGGCACCTTGAGGTGGTCGGGTTACTCGACCCGGATCATGACTAGAGTTGTCAGGGATGTGCTTACATATATTATTTTAATTTAATATTAATTTACGAAGCATGAATTTAGAGCAAAAAGTATAGTTGTCGCATTTGCAAACCTTCGCAAATCTGTCAGAACAAGGTGTGAAAATCAAAGCTTTTGAACTGTCCATTAAACAATTTTAAGTGGCGAAAACTGTTAAGTGAAGGAATCGAGTGTCTTCGATAGCATTTTATTATTTGTTGCATTTGGATCAAGAGAAAAGGATTCGAAATGGGGCCATCCAAACCCAGTCATAATATGATGTTACGGAAAACATGGGATCGTATGAAGAAGGCTTGGAGTCGTATCGGGGTTAAAGGGGATGGGAAACAAGCAACGCAACCCTTGGTGGAAGTAGAAGTCGACCCAAATGAGCAGCGGCAGCAAAAATTGGACAGACTTATGGAGGAGATTCAACAACTTACTAAGGATTTGACTCCCGAGGATGAAGTTGAGGAAACCCCAGGTCCCAGCCAATGCAGTGATTTGGAAGCCATGAGACTCCGGGCCCATTCAGGACAATGCATGGCCAAAGAAGCCCAGTATCAGTTAGAGATCGAAAAGCTTAAAAGGATGTTGGAACGCGAGCGTGATGAACACCAGAAAAAAGAGTCTTTAATTATTACTGTTAAGGAAGAAAATGTCAAGAAAAACTTGGAGCTCTTGGAGTCTGGCCTTAGTTGTGCAATCTGCAAGGAAGTTTTCATTCAAGCTACAATTACCGAATGTGGACATACATTTTGCAGTTTCTGCATCAATGAGTGGTGCAATAAACGGTTCAACTGCCCAGTTTGCAGAACTTCAACATATGCTCATCGATGTCGGCGCCACACTGAACTGGATCATTTCATTACACGAATGTTTGACTCATTTGATGATGAGATTTCTACGAGGCGGATGAAGATTGTAAAAGATCGGGAAGTGCAAAAGTAAAGAAACCGTTAGGAGTTAGTCGAGTTTAAATTCATTTAAATATATGTATGTATGTAGCTTCACTGTATAATATAAAGAGTGCTTTAAAGTAATCGTTTTTGGATTGAAATTACTTATTTTTTAATCATAAGCTATACAATTTAAAAATATGACATTGTACATTGTAGTAAGCACGGGTTTCTCTCCTTCTTCTCCTTAAATGCACAGTCAAATTATTTTGCTGCCCTTCATTCTATTGTTAATTCTCTCCATGTGACAATATTTATCTCCGCGTTCATTTCACCAAACACCACCGACATCATCCCACTATTAAATCTTTTGCCAAAACCTCTCAGCCCTGAAGGGACTCGCAGTTCATTGTTTCCTAATTTAATAATGATTGACGTAAATCTCCCTATTCAACTCAATAACTCATCTCTCTGTTTTGTCATCATTAATAAAGCTCATCCTTGAGCTCCATGATTTTTGGCTCGCTTTAATAGTTTAACCTGTCAGTAGAGACTTATCAATAAAATCATGAGCTGAAAGCTCAATGAGCTCCAGTATTTCAGAAACGTTTATCGTTCTACGTTCCACCTTCCCCCGCCACTTTAATAACATATTTGTTGGATGGTGAGCTTGATTAGTCAAAAAACCAAGCGTTTACTGTTTGAAAGGAGCATTCGCATCCTAAATCCTAGTTTTCATGAATATTTTCCTCACACAGAGAAGGGATTAGAATTAAAAAACGAACTGCATAGGGTCCATCCCTTTGGACCCGAAAGGATTTACAGTTCATCACCGTTGAATGCGAGGGATATGTTGTGAGCTGAGAGATGAGCTTAAATCAGACAAGTAAATGACAAAACAATGGGGATAAAGTGTTTTTGTTTAGCGGTCTACACAATAGGAAAGCCTTCCTCTTTTCCACCCGTTTGCAAGGAACGGTTGGTGATGATATGATCATGATCAATCAAAAGGGGCATCATGCGTCAGAATATAAATTAAGAGTGAAAGGATGATGAAAACGTTAAAAACTAACCGGATTCAACACGAGCGAGTTAATACGAAGGGATTAAAATAATTGTTCGAACCCAAAAGGTTTACAGGGAATTTTGGATGTTTTATGAAACTAATTGGGGTAGTTTACAGGCATTCTAGAATAGGACTTATGCATTTGTAAAAAATATCAGGAATTGACCGACCGTGAAACCTTGAACGTGTGCAGTGCGCGTCAATACCTTCTTTTGATTGTGTTTGGAGAACCATGAAATAAAAAACAAATTAAATCATTTTGATAATAATTGGATTGGGCTGAAAATTATGAACTATTCCATCAATTTCGTAAAAAAAGTAATGTTAACAAATGTATAATCTTTCGCTATTTAAACAAGGTAAAAGTCTCACGCTCACAAATTATAAGGTTTTAAATGTCATTTTATTGCAATTTTTACATAAGCTGTACAAATGCTGTACAAATCGACGTCTTTAGTATGAATACTCTATCTACAGTTAAAGTTAAAAGATTTTTCCACTTTTTACTCTTTTCTCACTTCTCTCAAAAGAGAGAAAAGTGCTCAAACCCTTAACCAATTTAGCGAAGAAACATCGATGACGAAATAGAGCTTCGTCTCTTGCGCGTGAGACGGACTTAAATATTTAACGTGTATAAAAGTGTACTGATAATAATTATTTAGTTTTTGGATTCTACTATAGACTTCATGAATCGAAATGTAAATACTAATATATTGAGATGAAAAGTACATTTCGATCTAAATTCATTTCATTGTATTGTAGCAGAAAATGTAGATACAATGTTTGGAAAATTCTCAGTAAAGTAAATGCATCCTCAATACTCGATTCATAGAATCACATTCATCTAAAATCATCTAATGGTGTATTTCCGTGTGAGAAATCGCAAATTCAAAAGTCTAGTGTAGTGATTGACTGTCACTTTCTTTACATACTTAATACGCATAAGTACCCTTAATTCTTAATCATTACTGCGATCTAAAAATACTCTACTCATACACACAAGTCGCAAAAATCTCTAACAAATTCATTCGCTCATTCTATCCTACTTCCTTAAACTCTATATTCCAAACTGGGTCAGTTAGTAACTTCTCTTTCTTCCATTCCATCACTTTCCGTTACAAGAGCTCGTTCTAGAATCACCCGACCTTCTTTGTACCGCTGGTTTTCTTCAGTAGCGAATTCATAAATCCACCCGAGCTTCGCATCACAATTTTTGCACGAGACATCTCGAACCATGTGCCGTCCCGTGAGCATCACGCGATCTTGAACTTCACTAAAAAAATGTAAAAATCAATGATTAACTACTTTATAGCTTTTATTTATAGGCTATTATTTCCAACAAACCTGTACCTGTAATTCAAATTAACAACTTTACTAAACAGGAATGCTCGCCCAGTGGCTCCCGTGAAACGGGTGCTTATCAACTCCCCTCGATTGGTAAGGATTGTGTCGCACGACGCACAAGAGAAGAGCCTCGTCCCTCCAATATGTTCCAGAAATATACGCCCCATTTCTATAAAGTTCCAAAATCATTAGCAAACCTAAATTAATAAAAGATAACCATTCCATTGTCCACTCTCCAATCTTACCGTTACTGGTTTGGTCACCGTCACCCTTAGACTTTCCAAATCCCAATCAGATCTCCTCTCTTTACTTCTCAAGCCCTGACCTTTACCCTCCTCGTTTACCCCAAAACTATTTTAATTTTGATTAAAATTAACACGAGCACGAGCACAACTTTTTTGGTCAACATAGACGGAGTAGATGTGCCAGCTGATATTTAGACAGTCAGCAACAAAAACATTCATGTTTTTGTGCATTGAGAACGTTCATAGAGCAAAATGCACTCAAATGCAAATGCTCGGGGAATGTAAACAAATCCGAGTCGGACACCGCGAAAGCTGATGAACTAGCTCATGTGACAAAGCCATGTGAAAATGTTTACAAAAAGTAATTAAAAATGTTTTAAATGTCAGTGTAAATTGTTGGTGCCGTGACCTCATAGTCATCAGTTAGGTCAAGTGTCGCAGAAGAGGTGTTCTTTCTTTGGTATTTGGCGGGACGAACGTAATTATGTCGAGATCAAACCTAGCCAAAGATCTCCAACGGATTTTAAACGGCTTGATTAAAGTGGCGAACGCAAATGTGAGTCGGCAGCAGGAAAGATGTGAAACGATAGCGAGGAATTCAAGCGTTGTGAAAGCGGCGGCAGAAGCGCCTGAGGTCATTCGAAAGGTTAGTCAAATAGATTCAGTATGATTGCCGGTGATTGACAATGGATCATCCATTATGGATGATTTCTCTAATTATTTGTCTTTTTTACAGTCATTACCGAATGATTTGGGTGATGTGATCCATCGGGCGTCAATGGTCCCGGTTGGAGTTCAACAGTTTCTGGAGATAGCTCCGAAATACATGCGCCGAAGCAATCAAGGCGGAGCAGCACAGACAGAGGAATCGCCGATTTACGATTTTAATGAGGAGGTTCTTACTATCAGAGAAGAAGACTTGGAGGGAATATATCTGAAGTCGTTGGGAGTTGAGGTGCTTCAGCAGAATGAAGATGGGAAGCAGTACGCTGAGCGTGAATCAGAGGAAAAGTCAGATGATCGTCCGCAAGCTCCAAGTGAAGGTCGTGTTGAACTGGATCCAGAAACCGCCAGTCAAATTGCTAGTTCGGTTATTTCGAATAAGTCGAGAAGCGAAGTGCCACTGGTGGAACCCAGTTTTATTAAGCCTCCTAATATAACAGCTTCATCGAAGCCGAAACCAAATCAGCAATCAGAAACACTTCGATATGCAAAACCACTGTCAACGAAGAAGCCAACTTCGGTAAGAAGTTCTTCTAGCATATGAAATATTGTGATTGGTTGCTGAAATATTAATTTTTTGCAGCAACTTTCAGAAACGTCTAAACAAAGGAAGGTCCCAGCTACCAGAATTAGTCGACTAGTTACGTTTGGTGGTCTCGCTGCTGGACTTGGAATAGGAACACTGACTGAGATTACGAAGAGATCTCTTGGACTGTCGCAAACAAAGAAAGGAGACTCCTTATTAGACGCCAGCGCGATTTTAACTGAAGCGAATGCCCAGAGAATAGTAGATACACTGTGCCGAGTTCGAGGTAAAAGAAGATCTAACTTTTTGGTTAGTTAAGGTATTCATGTGATTCTTTAAAGATTAATTATCTAATTTGAGTAGGCGCTGCCTTAAAAATTGGGCAAATTCTGAGTATTCAAGATAACACACTGATAAACCCCCAGCTTCAAAGAATTTTCGAGAGGGTCAGACACGCTGCTGACTTCATGCCATCGTGGCAAATGCAGGTAAAGACAATAGAATAACAAAACCCGATGACATAACAAAATCAAACGATACTTGCTAATATTTAAATATATTTATTTTAGAAAATCATGACCAGTTAACTTATAGCCTATAAGATAAAAGAAGTTATACTTTTTGTCCAAGTAAAAATTTTAATTACTTCTCATTTGTTTAGATGACCTTAGCACAAAACAGGTTTACACAACTGAGCTTATCGAGGGAATACCTGTAGATAAGTGTGACACTTTAGACCAGGAATCTAGGGACAGAATAAGTCATCTCATGCTGGACCTGTTTTTTAAGGAGCTCTTTGAATTCCAATTTATGCAAACGGATCCGAATTGGTCTAACTTCCTTTACAACACAGAAACCAAGCAGGTATGTACATAAATCCAAGGCATTGGACGTAAAGTAGTCTTCATAATTTATAATTTCATGTTTTCAATATATCCATTTAGATTGGTCTGTTGGATTTTGGAGCATCGCGAGAGTACCGAAACGGATTTGTCGATAACTACATGCGCATTTTGGAGGGTGCTGCATCAAGCGATAGAGAAGTAATTCTGAAGTCATCGAAAGATATAGGTTTCCTAACTGGTTATGAGTCAAAGGTCAGTAACATTTAAGAAGACAGTTAATTTCTATTTGTGTGGACGGTCCTAATGACGTAAATGGATTGATATTATTTTTCAGGCAATGGAAAACGCTCATCTCGAAACCGTTATGATTCTTGGCGAAGCTTTAAGAATAGGTTATGACAAATATGATTTTGGTAGTCATGATTTAACTCTCAAATTACAAAGATTAGTTCCAGTAATGGTTAGGGAAAGATTATGTCCACCTCCAGAGGAGATCTATTCGTTGCATCGTAAACTATCCGGGGTATTCCTATTATGTTCTAGATTAAAAGGAAGAGTTCAGTGCAAACCTATATTTGAAAGGGTTCATGAAAAGTATGTTTTTGGACGACCCGATAAATAGTCATATTTAGCTAATAATTTTAACTAATTGTCTGTTTCGTCAAATATGACATTGTAGTGCTCACATGAATAAAATATCAGAGTATTTATCCCACAAAACACTGTTTTGTTTTACTGCTATCATTCTAAGAGGACATTTATTTCTCAAATTGGTAAAATATAAAATAAAGGTCGAACTAACAACTCTTTTTCAGCTCAATACTGTTTAGGGTTTATTAAACCCGGTTTAAAAATTCATTGTTTAACTGATTTTTCTAGACTCAATCATAAGTCCGATTAAAATTCATTAAAATTATATAAAAATTATCTTTGGACAATCCGATTACAATTAACATGCCAAACAGTCTATTATTGAAGTCTAGTCTATTTAGTAAAATCACCGTTTCATATCATTCTAACATTTAACATATTTACACTTCCAAATCCAAAACTCCATGATACAAAGTTTTACAAAGTTTCTGAGTGTCCTCCACGATTCTGTTTAGGATAGGTGTCCATTTGGAATCATTGCCCAGATGCACGATTCGTCTGCAGAATATTAAAAAAATTTAAATTACTTAAACTCTGGGTTTACAAAATTAAATTTAATATGAAATGAAAGCAAACGTCCACACCTTTTAAGGAACTTCAAAAGCACTTCCGTTTGATTCAACCACCCATTCGCAGCAAGTTCTCTAAAATAATTTTCCAAGCTTTCTATCTCTTCCGGAATTGGATTTTTAATGACCTCCAATCCTTCCCTGATTAAATTTCTGATATCGACTACTTCTGTAAAACCGTTCAATGCTGGCACTATAAGTCGATGTGAAGGAGGAAGGACTTGATGATCGAAGTCGTCATTCCAAAACTTCTGAGGATCATACGCCTTCGGGCATTTAGAAGAGTAGTCAATGATTGGAGTGATCTGCTGTGCTAGAGGAGCTTCTTCTTTTCCGATATTTTTCTTTTGAGGACTTTTGTTTTCTATTATCTTCACGATTTGAATATCAGAACTGCCATTTGACATCCCATTTACAGTCTCTGGTTCATTCAGTCTATTAATTCGTTCCATTGCTTGCTTGCTGGTGCAGGGCTGCTGCTCGTCAAACGATCTGTTTTTGCTTCCGTCAACAGGTCGTCTGCCTTTCGCCTTTACAAAAAGTTATATTAAATAAATCAACTTCGTTTATTCAGAACATTATTGCTAATTAACTTACCTCTTGTAATTGTAGTAAAACGTCTTGACGAAGGTTTTCTGGTAAGGCTGAAAGAAAACTCTGGTCCACCGTTTCAACATCGTCATAATATTTATCAAGTTGACCATTATTGTTCCCTTGCCCCTCAGACTTTGCACCGGAATCCCCATTCTCTTCAATTTTTTCTTCAACTTGATCCAAAAGTTCCTTTTTAATCCCATAAAATTTACATTGCTCCTCGGCGATTTCTCTTGGGAGCTGTCGCAAAACATTTATATCGACAGGTAGATTACCGACGGCGTTCTGCACAGATTCATTTTGTTCTGTGGTGGGTCGTCCGTTAGAAGCAGTGGATGGTCTATCTGTATTTGAGATTGAAGAATTGCTATTGGAAGAATCTATATTGATAACGTCCTCAACCCCGTTTCGCTGGTCAGTCGAGGTTGCTGTTGCACTCGGTTTATTTTTCTTTTGCAAGATTGAAAGCATTTTCTGGCCCCTCGACATTGACATATCTGTCAAAGTTCTTTGAACTGACTTTTTCCCGTTATTATCACAGTCAAAAGTAAGATCCGATAAGGTCACTCCAATTCCCCTGTAATCTTCTGGAGGAACTCTCATGAGACGAATCAATGAGCAAGCCGTTTTATGAAATTCTTGCCAATTTCTAGTTGGAATGAAAAGCGAGCGGGACCTACATAAAAGGGAGTTGCCATCAAAACTTAATGCATTTTGTTAAAGTTGAAATGATTTATCATTTAATTTAAGTTATACCTCGTTACACTGTCAACAATCCCATGCCCTCCCGGCTTTAAAGGATCTCCCGCACCTTTTTTTCTAATAAGCAACTTTAGAGTAAAGTGTGTGGATGTGGCCTGAACTTTTTCTGCTCTCGAACTCAGTTCCTTACAAATGTGCATAAGGAAGGTGGTGACCTCCGCCTCAATTGTAAATCGAATGCCGAAATTTACATCAACGGAAAGACTTTTTGGCCGGTCAATCCCAAACTTCAACTCAGTTGTGTCAACTCCTTGGCATAAACTACAAAGAAACAAAGGAAAAGTTTAAATGAACTAGTTGTAGGGACAGTAGCAAGTTTGAAAAACACATAACTGCGTGACCTGTGCGCGTACCTGTGCATTTTCTCGGCAGTTTTCTCTCCAAACGCTGCCTTTAGATCTTTCAGAGAAACTTTGAGCAGGTCACCACATGTTTGCACTCCAAACCTTTCGCTAAGCTTGTCTTCATTACTCCATCCAACGCCAGGGAGATCTCTAACATTCAAATTTTCAATGTATGTTGCAGCGTCCTTGTCTTTTAAGTAATGAACGCCATCGGGCTTTGCCTGCTTCACTGCTAATTTCGCAAGAAGTTTGTTACTTCCTATTCCCACCGATGCAGGACATTTAGTTTCTTCCTAAAAGTAAAGTACGAGATGAAGTATTAAGAACACACCAATGCACTTAGAAATTGTGAAAGCAATATGATATTTACCAGTATAATCCTTCTGAAGAAATTAGCGAGATCTTCTGGTGTAGAACCGTTGACAGCTCTGAGTATGGGCGTGACATCCACAACCATTTCGTCCACACTGTTTGGCTCAATGTCAAGTGTGATTCTACATGGAACATAACCGACCATTTTTAAATTGACACTGTTTTGTAACTTAATAATTCGAATTTATGATCCGTATCATTTTCAGAGAATGAATACTTACGATGCTACCGCTTCATAAAAGCATTGAGATATTCGTCGATATTCATCGAAATCATATGAGATTACTTCCACAGTTGGGCACAATCGCTTGGCATCGCCTACCCACATTCCATTTTTCACCCCAAACTTCCGAGCTTCGTATGAGGCGCATGCAATGTCTGATTTCGAATCCTGACCTTTGCCGCTGGAATGAGTGACAACAACAGGCTTTCCGCGTAAATGAGGTCTACTTAAAAGTCCAGCGGAGACGAAAAAGCAGTCCAAGTCGATATGCATAAGACATTCTAGAAAATAATAAAAATCGTTAATTTGGTGCAATTATCAGTGAAATATGTCGACTGTTTAGGCTTCACTCAACTGTTCTCCGTTAGATATGACCCATTGGCCTCCCGGATGGAATTATTGTCCAGTTCCTCTTCGAATTTTCGTAGATTGTGAAATGAATGGGTAGACACATTTTTTCTAAGATTGCTAATGAATATTTGCATGTCCTTTTTCTGTTCCGAAATTAGGTGCAAGCGAGAACGACCGAAGAAGTCTTCCAAAAAGCCTACGTCTGTAGCATTTTTCATTCTTTCTTCTTTATTAGTTGGTGAATCGCTGCTTTTATTATGGCCTTCTGGATCAGCCACATCTTCAACGATGTCTTCAGGTGCTGTATCATCGCTTCCTCCGGAATCAGGTTCAACTTCTTTAGATTTATCGTGTTCGTCATTGCTATTATCAATTTCCTCATTGGCCGTTAAGAGAGCAGGACCAACAGGTTTTGGCGAAGCTTGATCTGGCGAAGGAAAAAGTTCCTGTGAACATTCAAAGAATTCTTCATCACTTCCATTTTCTTCACACGGCTTCTTATCACTTGTTTCAGTTTCAGTCTCGGAAGTAGACGTAGAATCGGTATCAGCTTCAGCTTCACATTGATTTACTTCTGAAACTGGTAGTTCTAATTCCACATCTGAAATTCCATTTGGCAAACCATTTGGTTTCTTTGATTGGAATGCTTGCGTTAAAGTCATTTGCTTATTTTCTCTGTAAAAGTGTAACATTAAAAATACGTGAGTTTGAGAAATAAAAATAAATATTACAAAATTAAACAATTTTTGAGAAATTAAAGATATTTTCTAGTACTTACTGATTAAGATCATACAGCTTGTATTTTCTAACGTCGAGGAGTTTGCCAGCTTGAATACTATCTGTGATCCACTGCGGGGTTACTGCTTTGGAACCGTATAGTCTAAATAAATAGAAGAATATGACAATTTAATTTATTAAGCAGTGAAACATGATTGATTGTTGGTAGCTCTATAAAATACCTCTTTGAGGGTACTGAAAGGTTTGTAGCAATAACATAAGTAGTTTTGCTCATGCAATACGGATGGAGCACACCACCATTGCTAATAAACATCNGATTGATTGTTGGTAGCTCTATAAAATACCTCTTTGAGGGTACTGAAAGGTTTGTAGCAATAACATAAGTAGTTTTGCTCATGCAATACGGATGGAGCACACCACCATTGCTAATAAACATCTCCCTAAGCTCCGGTTCTGGAGGGTCTGAAAGAAGAAGAAAAATCCAAATTATGCTCTGCAGATTCAGATTCCTCCAAAAATCCATTAAATTATTCTTACTTGTATATCCATTTATATGTATCGTCAGTCCCTTGAATATATCAGAAGCTCTTCTTCTATCACCACCAAATATCCGCAGTGACTGATTAAATTGATTGTCCAATTTAGCTTTCTTCGCTGCCATATATCCGCCCTGTAAAATGAGCAATACACATTCAATTTGAGTTGAACCCTACCAAAACATTATGATGTATTTTAGTCCCTCCGCACTTACTTGCTCCTCGAAACCATTCTCCCCAAACTTTCTTCGCCCTGCGGTTGCCTTCGAGTTCGAAGCTCCATTTGTTCCATTCCCCACTTCCGCTTCACCTTCACCTCCATTACTCGCCCCTCCATTCTTCACAAATTGGTCAAGAGTCTTCATCTTCCCCTTGTCCATATTGGAGGTTGAGGTTGAATCGTTCAGAGCTGGCATTTCTTTCAAGAATTCCAAAAATCAAGTAAACACCATTGTTCAAACACCCTCCTCACCTCCATTTAACATCTGCTTTTCTTACCTCCTCAGGCCTCAGACTCCTCCTATTAACTGACTGATGACGATTAATCACTAACTATTCACAATTAAACTATTTTATAGCCCATTCTTCACTATTTCTCGCAAATTTTTTCTCAGAAACCGGACCTTCTCTCTTCTCTGATTGCTTTCACTCTCCACTTCTTTGTATTCGAGCAGGTGATATTCAAAGTCCAGACGTGTTCACACTTTGTTACCGCCTCTCCTCCGGTTTTACCATCTCATCTCACTCTCTCGTATCCCTTCCCATAAAACTTTTTTGTTGCCAAATTGTCATCATCACATCCTTCAATTTATGAGTAAAAAATTGCGATAAAAATATATGCTTTTGCACCATCAGCATCATTTTATTGCAAAAAATGTTATAATACGTAATTTATTCGTAAATGATGGTTAAAAGCATTTTTTGTATGCTTTTGGGTGCTTTTTTTGTACGGTGTGAGATGAGATATTTATATGAAGCCATATGAAAGTATTTTCTATTTTGGTGTGTGAGTCGACAGATGATACAATTCTTTACCGGGACAGCTGTAATTTCTAGAGCATTGCATGAATAAATTGATTAATCAAGGTGGGTGGAATGATTAAGTAAACAATAAGATAAAAAGTTTGTGCGTTTGACGGAAATTCACACTGTGATTGGTGTTGGTTTTCGGTTTAGTGGCTAATGACTCATGACCGATTAGTTAGTTAAAAGCGGATAATTAGGAAACAAGAAGTTTCTTAAAATATGGATGGTGAGAGGATTAAAATTTGATTATGGAATTAAGTAATTTATTTGGTGGATTTTACTTTTTAGATGCGAAATGGCAAAACGAATCGGGGACCAGAACTGTTGGATAAGAATTTTTGAGGTGGCGGAGCCGACGAGACATCGTAAAGGATTTACGGTTTATAAAGTGATCTCTACTGTAAGTTTGATTAATTGTAAGTTAGGAGATTGGTTGATTTTCGGTGCTTTAAATGTGATTGATTTTTGCAGGTGTTTCCAAAATCATTTCCGGAAAGTGCTACAAAGATTGTTGTGTGGAAGCGGTACAGTGATTTCCGGAAGTTGCACAAAGAATTGGAGCAGATTTTTAAGCAGTTATTTTTAAAGGGAGAGTTTCCGCTGTTTCCGAAGGCGAAAGTTTTTGGGAGATTTGAACATGAAGTGGTGGAGGAAAGGAGGTTGGCGGCACTGACGCTGCTGGAGTTTACGGCGAATCATACACAGCTCTTTACGAGCAAGGCTTTCATCCACTTTTTTGAGGTAAGAAAATTTACAATGTAAATGAAGTATTCATTATGAAGAATTTAGATTCAATATGCTAAATGCTAACGTTTTGGATTATTTGATATTTAGAATGGCTACAGTACACAAGATTTTATTGGACAAATTCTGTTCAGTAACAAGGGCAAGGGTGGTCCAGGGGACCCTCCTACAACCGTCTTTGCAGAAACCTCAGAACTTAATGCACCCTGCCTTGAACCGCAAAAGTAAGTCATCAATTAATGGTGGCCAATGCGTTTTGGAAATGTTTATAGTGATCTATTTACTTTTGAAAGAGTGTGGAGTACGAAAACATCCCTAAAGGATGAAGACTGCTTGTCGATATCCGCCTCTTCCATTTCTTCCAGTCTCTCACCTGATGCTCCTGAAGCGCCTGATACCACAAACGGTTGTGATTGTAATCCTATG